>JAOXJP010081625.1:0-14970 GCA_025762735.1 Platanus orientalis | reverse complement strand
CGTCTTTCATGGAAGGAAAAATGTATACTGAAAAGAGTTTTAGTCATATGGGATGTGAAGAGTGAAGGTTTGGTTGAGGATTCACTTCCTAAGAAGAATTCAATTTTTATATCCATTGGAAGTGGCACTATAAACAAGATATTTCTAATGAGGATAGTGGTGGCTTTGTAGATAATGATGAAGATTCAGTTGATGAAAGAGGCTTGGCAAAGCTGAAAGTGATAGTTAGGAGGAAATTTTTTTCAACAATGATTCTGATAACGATGAAGATCTTGTATAAAATTACTTGAAAGATATTGGACGGAGTTGTGAAGCAGTATATGCCAAGTAATTGTTGAAGCAGGCTTTGGATGTCTCACATGATAGTTCTTCCCATAATAACAGCGCTGAGAGTTAGAGAAGTTAAACGTGATCGCTCTACATAATGCATCAAGGAAGTTGCCCTCTTCCTTAAAAAATGAAGAGCATACCATTTGCATAACTAAATTATCTCACAACGACGTAGTATGCTTGTGTACATTCAAGTTCTAGTGCAAGTGACCCAAATGATTGGTTAAACAATATATATATATATATATATATATATATATATATATATATATATATATATATATATATTTTTTTGTGGAAATGTATTTCATTATATATTAAAAAAATGCAAGTTCAGGAAAATAAAACTATCATAAAGTTTGCCATATATATTTTATATTAAATCATATGTCCTAGCATAAACCCAAAATAATGGATGTTAATGATTCGTGTTTATGTGGTTATTTACAAAAGTTTATGTGGATTCTCAAACCTGAAACTTATAGCAGGTGAAAATGACAATTAAAAAAAAATATATTATGGACACTTTGATCTTTTTATCTTTTTTCTTCTTCTTCATTTGCCACCCCTCTCAAACTATCTAGCTGTTGCAATAATTAGCGATGTCATTACAATCACCGATCGCATCATCAATCAAGCTCTATTGAATCATCTGTAACATTGTTTGGTAGTTGTTAAAAGATGTGCATGTTTTTAGAGATGTTTAACCTTAAGATTGTCTCATGATTGATTTTGCAAAGAGAAAAAATGAACTGGTTTACAATCCTATACAATTTGGGACAATCCGAAACTGGATTACAATCAGGTTGGATTGATTTTACAAAGATAGCTGGAAGTGCAAAACCAATAAACCAAGACTTTCAAATGATATTCCTACATAAAAACCAGATTAAAAAAAAAACTACAATAAATTGTCAGAAAAAAAAGAGGAGAGGGAAAAATAAACTTCAATAGCTTCCCAAATAAGATAGTTGTAACTAAGGTGTTACAAATTGTGCTATAGTTGGCTGAGTTTAGCATTGAAATTTGTTTTCATGTCAAGTGGATAACTTGGGAGCGAAGGGTGATGAATCCCTCTTGCCCTGACTTTGGGTGTTCATCCCAATTCTTTAGCATCCTTCTCTTTGTTGTGATTTAAGTAGGGAAACCCCTTTAACAGCAATGATCAGACCAGTAACACTCACCTCTTGTCACCATTCATATTACCATGAATATATTCCCGTTGATGAGAGAGAAAGAGAGATTCTAGCAAGCTAAGAAGTCCCTTCCTTGCTATAGATAACAATGTACTGTATTCAACTGGTGTTTGATGAGTTGCGGAGTTTTACTGTTCTTCAATCAATAGTGTGTCTTCAAACCCTCTTGGTATCTATGCTGCATGGATTAAAGTGGTATAGAAGAGAAATGTTTAAGGATGAGAGAAAAAGATACGTTTTAAAAGGAAAGATAGATATATGGAAAAGAAATATATATTTCAAAATGTATGAATTGATTGATTTAAGAGTGAATTAAAGGTAAAGATATATTAAAGGAGAGATAAAGTCATTCAAATAAATACTGATTAGGGGAGACATTTTAGGAGTGTGGAGTATCAATTTGAGGAATGTATCTATAGGTTTTGTTAGAGAGAGAGATTGTGATTCGTTTAATAAATAGAATATAGGAAAAGATGAATAAGAGAAAATAGGAAAAACAAATAAGGAAAGAGAATTTAAATAATAGGATTCTCCCTCTAGTCTTCTACTTTCTATAATTTGATAGGTCTCTAAGTGATTAGAAAAAGTCTAATGGCAAGTCATTAGTTAATAAGGAGAGAAATTTTAGAAGGTATAAAATTATCTTTTAGGAAAAAAAAAAACAATGAAGTTGATTAAAACGGCTCAAAAGAGTAATGTGGGAGAGAAAAATTTAAGAGATTTTAGGAGTTGGTTCAAAAAAAGTAATGTGAGAGAAAATAAATAGAGAAATTTTAGGAGTTAGGAAAGGAAAACACTAGTTAATAAGGATAGATATTTTAGAAGGTATAAAATTATCTATATAGATAGATTTTATTTGAAAGAGATATTTTAGGAAAACAACAATGAAGTTGGGCTATGTCTGTTTGCAAAGATCTTGATAGAAAATGAAAGAAAATGTGAAAATAATTTTTTTTTTTGTTGAAAATGTTATATTTCACAATTGAAAAAGGATCTCCTACACTAACATTTGTCTATAAGGACATGGAAGAACTTAAAAATTGGCTGTAGGAGATCATTTTCCAATTGTAAAACATAACTTTTTATGAAAAAAAATTATTTTCTCACACTTTCTTCCGGTTTCTGTCAAAATCTTTGCAAACAGACAAAGCCTTGATTAAAACGGCTTAAAAGAGTAATGTAAGAGAGAGCAAAAGGAGAGATTTTAGGAGTTGAGAGAAGAAGAGGTGTGAGAGTATGAAGATGTGTGAAAGTATATATGATAGAGGAAGATGGAGAGATTTTAGGAGTTGAGATTGGAAAACGTGTGAGATAGTAATTTTTTATTTTTGATTTTTTATTAAAAAAATGTTTAAGGAAAAGATAATTTAGTTGACAGATTTTAGGAGAGAGAGAATAAGATATATATAAAAGGATATTTTGAAAAAATTTAAGCACCAAAAAATTGATAAAAGTGTCCACGTAGATGAGAGAGAAAAGAGGCTTGAGGCTATTGTTTATCTATATATATATATATGATGATTTCATATGGTGGGAGAATTTTTTTTAATAGAGATAATAATAATAAGATTTACTTATTTGGGAAAGAGTCTAGTCGTTGTATGATTTTTGGTTTGGAAATTTAGGATGAAGAATGGCAAGTCTCCTAGATTTTGCAAACTCTAATTGACTACTACTTCTTTGTGATCTCCAAAGAATTCAAATCGTAGGACATTTTTTTGTTTTTTTTTCCTAACTGATGGACTTATCGTATTTCTTGGGTCTCTTGGTGATTACGAAAAATCACCGTCCCCACCTAAATTTTCTCTAAGACATATATCTTGAATGATCCTTTATTATTTTTGAGCATATGGAATGAAAGCACAATATTCTCTAGGAAATTTTTAAGCAAGATGATGTTAAACCTTCATCCGCATGTGGAATCGTGCTAATCATCAATGGCATCTCTATGTTAATCTGAAATGAGTTAGAGTCTAGGGTGACACTGATGGTATCAGATTCAGCGGGCCTACTTGAGAGACTTTATTCGAGAAAGTTTAGATCTTACTTCCATTACCTTAATGAGTTATTTTCTGAGCATGGTATTTTTTTTTCTCGTTGCCAAGATAGTGATTAAAATCTAAGTCACATCACTTGGATAACATGAACAAGTGTAGTGGTTGAGAGAAAATGAATAGACCTCTTCTGGGAGTGCCAAGCCAGAGAGGGGCAAGTCTCTTTCTGATCGGTGGTGCATGTATTGTTTTCTTAACTGCCAAGTTAGGAAACAGAGAATTGCAGAAAAAAAATGTTGTTTCACACCTAAAGGCACCGGTTTGAACGTCGATCTTTGTCAAGAGAGAGAGACATATGTGCATTGTTTCCTTACGGCGTTTGCATCTGAAGCGTTATACATGGTTGTCCAATAATGTTTTCTTCCTCATTTAAAAAAAAAAAAAAACCATACTCTTGGAACGTAGTAAACAAGAAAGAAGTCGATCTATAAGTTTCATTGGGTAACTGACTGGCTCCTCCGCCATGAAAGAAGAAACCAATTTTGGCGGAACCCTCAAACACCGACAACATCATTAGCAATCCATTGTTATGAGCACTCCGGTTCATTTTGTTTCAAGAGAGCCTAGATTTTATAAGATTTGTTTCTTTATTGGCTTTTCTCCAGTTCATTGTTATATTATATATGTTATGGTATATAAGATCAAACATAATTTTATTAGATTTTAAACAGGTTCATTATAAACTTAGTAATTTTCATTGAAAAGTTGTTGACCAAATATGTGTATTCTTGAAGGATACTATGTATTGACCTAGTGAAAGTTTTTTTTTTTCTTCTTTTTTTTAAAAGGATACAATGATATTTGTTGGAATTTTGAACAAGAGAATTCGAAGGTCATTAGTGTATGAATATGCACTCTTGAAGAAGTTACAATTTCTTGGATGTCTAAAAGATAGACCTAGATAAATCACTCTATAATAAAGAGTGAGTTTATGGCATTTGCAATTAGAGGTAAAGAAATAAAGTGGTTATAGAATTTAATTGAGAAATATTCTAAGTTGGCTTTGACCAATGCCACTAATATCTTTGCATTGTGATAGTAAATCTACACTATCACAACATTATCATAAAATGTGAAATGGTAAATCCAGATAAATTAATATAGCTATGTGGTGCATGGATTTATTCAATTCATGAGTTATTGATTGTATGGTCAAGTAATAACTTGGATGATCCCTTGAGTAAAGCGTTTTACTAGGGATACAAGCAAAACAGAGTTTCCAAATGGAAAAATACAACTTTATGGAAATTATGAATGTTATGTTCTAGTTTACCTTAGAATTTGTGGGGGAAGCAAGAACTTACCACAAATTATATTCTCAACGAAATGCCTCACAAGGAAAGTAAAAGACACCACATGAATTATGGAAAAGTCAAAAACCTTCCTAAAAATTCTTAAAAGTGTGGGGGTGCATAGTAAAATGGTGATCCTTATCCTTAAAAGAGATATGAAAATTTTGACAATATAATAATGTCAAATGGGTTGAAAATTAATGAATGTGACAAGTGTGTATCGACATATTTGTCAGAGATATAATACCATAAGGCAGTTGATCTCACATGTAATTACTTTCATAAAGAAGATGATATTGCAAATCCGTTAAAATAAAGGTTGAAAAAAAATCAAGTAAACTGCTTATCGAGGGGAATGAGTTTATAGCCTATATCTGAAAAGTCTCCATAATGATAACCCTACCTAGCTAATTGGAGATCCCAAGATCTAGGTTCAAAAGGACAATCGAATTGTGTGTGACTTGATAGTATTACTACGATCACTATGGAGAAAAATTCTCCTACCCACTCCTATGATGAAATAGTAATGCTTGCAGCGAAGATTAAGGTAAACTATGCTTTTAATAATTCTTATATCTTAAAAATCCAAGTGGAGTATGACAGAATACTCTTAATAAGAATGACCTATGTGAGTGTGAAATGACCGTTTCAAATGATAATTGTAAAGCTAAATTTTCTAAAACACTCATGAGACCAGTCGGTGTTTAGGGCTAAAATGAACACAATCATGATAATCAAATTGTGTTTAGAAAGGAATTGTGAATTCTATTGTCTTGGTCTACACAAACGACTGAACAGTTTAAGACATTGCGTTCACTAGTTAGCTAGTAAATCCAATAGTCTTTCATAAAGGAATGTTCAAAGCCACAAACTACCTATCCATATACAGTGACTTTCTAAAAATACTCTCTCTCAGTGTCTGCATATACATTTTCATTTGCATTTTAGTAAGCTAATTTTCATTCATGTAGGAGATTGTTGGAAAACGGTTTTTGAAACACCCAGATTTTTAATGTGCCTAGATTGAAAATCTGATTTGGTGAGCATGTTTGAGCCAAAATAAAAGTGGGACCCACAAGTTGTTTGAAGTGGGTCCATTGTTCACCTTAATGAGGAGAACAATGTTGTATAGTTGGATGCTCAAAACCGTTAATGGGTGAATGAGAAATTGTCTCTAAAGGTGCCTACTTGAACACTTGTAAAACTGGTGAAACGGTGTGTCCATTTGTACAAATTTTATAGTTATGCCCTTGGTGACTGTTATAATCGAATAGATACACATGTGGCTATTAAATCACACCTATTGACACATGTCTATTCCATACAGACATGTAGATGCCTATTACATCATCCCTTTTGACACATGTCCATTCTGAACGGACATGTGGGTGGCTATTAAATTGCAACTTTCTAAATTCGTGTTTGTTCGAACACCAAAGGTTGTGTCCTTATGCCTGTTCTAAATAAACATTAACAAGTTTATAAATAAATGTCCCTCCTTCATTTTAAAAAAAATCATTTTTTCCATTACTCTATTTTGAATTCAAAAATTCGTAGTGCTCCTTAGGCATCATAGAGGATGTCTGAATTAGGCATATAGAGAGCATGATAGTGTGTTCGTGTTTCAAGAGAGAGAGAGAGTACAACACAAGTTTGATTGGCCAGACACAGATTATAGTGTTTCTTTTGTGTGTATAGATCATTGTATCCTAGGAGGTAGATGCCCAAAGAGTTTGTAAGCACCTATGTGAGGGGTGAAATCTGTCTTAAGGACATAATATCAAACATTAGCCTTGATCAATTTCGGGTATGATTTATTGTCACATCGTCCAGTCAAATAAGTGGTTCTTTTCATATCAATTTTAGTGTTTTATTTATATGAAATAAGTATTACTTGTTCACAGAATAATGTATACATAGAATATAAACCAACACTAGATAATGAAACTAGTTATATCACTCACAAGGGGGGTTGGTGACAAAAATAGAGCGGAGAGTGCTTGATGGATCTATCACAAGAAAAATACATTGAAAAGGTGCTTCAAAGATTCAACATGAATAAGGCAAATCCAGTCAGCTCTTCGCTTGGTGCTCATTTCAAGCTATTTTCCAAGCAAAGTCCTTCAAGTAAAGAAGATAAATATAAAATAGAAAAAAAATGTTTTATGCATCAACTGTAGAAAGTTTAATGTATATTATGGTTTGTACGAGATCAGACTTAGAACATGAAATTGGTGTAGTAAGCATATTTCTTGTCAATCCTAATAAAGAGCATTGGGAAATAGTCAAGTGGAGTTTTAGGTATCTTAAGGGATTATCAGAGTTATGTTTGTGCTTTAGTGGTGGAAAATTTTTTTTGGAAGGTTATGCAGATTCATATATGGCTGAAGATATTGACTCTTGGAAGTCTATATCGGGGTATCTATTTACTTATATAGGAGGCAGTGTCAAGGCAGTCTAAGCTATAGAAATGTGTGTTCTTGTCCACTATAGAGGTTGAATACATTGTCGTTACAGAAACTTGCAAGGAGATTTTGTGGATGAAGATGTTTTTTCAAGAACTGAGTTTAAAGTAGAGAAAACATGTTGTTCACTATGACAATCAAAGTGTCATCCATCTTAGGAAGAACCCGCGCTTTCATTCTAAGTCCAAACACATAGATGTGAAATATCATTGGATACGTGATGTTTTAGAAAACAAGTTACTGTTATTGGAGAAGATTCACATGGACAAGAATGGCTCTGATATGATGACAAAGTCCTTACCCAATGTGAAGCTTGAGGTGTGTTGTAACATTGCAAGCATGAGTACGGTGAAGCCCTCCTCATGAATCAAGAGGGGAAAATTGTTGGGTGTCTCTCCTCATGGGAGGTGGGACTCACAGCCCCATGGGCAAAAGTGTCTTTTGACAAAATAAAACAAAAAACATTGAAAAGAAGGGAGTAAGAATCGTGAATTTGTAAAATCAGTGAGAGTAAGAGAGGGAAAAACAAGGGTTTTTACTTGGGAGCAAGGAAGAAGAAGGAAATGGGCTTTAGCATCTTCTTTGGGTTTTTACTTGGGAGCAAGGAAGAAGAAGGAAATGGGCTTTAGCATCTTCTTTGGATTAGGTCTTCTTACTCTATGTTTTTGGTTGATTGAAGGTTCAAAAGCAATGTTCCTCTATTAGTTTAGGTATTTTGAGGTTGGAGATTTCTTCTTGGGAAGAATAAAAAAATATTGAAGAAGAAGGTGTCAAGATTGATATTTTTTCAAGAGATTGAGTATCCACATATCTAGATTATTCTCTTTATGGTTCTTGGTATACTCTCTTGTATTGGTGAGATCCAACCTTGTATCCATTTCATATTTCATTAGTGGAATATTTTATTAGACTAGCATCCCATGGTTTATCCCTTTTTGGGTTTTTCCTGTTATAAAGCTTCGCTTATTATGGTGTTCTTTCTCTTGTTATTTGCTTTGTAATTTCTTGTGATTTTATCTTACATTCTGTTTCTATTTGGTTTTACTCCATTGATTTGCACAAGGGAATAGAAAATTTGTGGTTTCCCATCAGAAAAGCAAAGCAATGTTTTCTAATTCAAGCTTTTAGTGCATATTTCTTCAACTAGGTTGAAACAAATGTGCCAATAAGACTTACATGAAATCTGCATTCCTAGCTTACTTTGTTTAGAGTAGAAAAAATTATATGTTTCCATCATCGAAGTGGAGCCTCACGTTCTCATCTTCCAGTTCCTTTTTCACTACCCAAGTTGGTTTTTTTTATCGTAATTAGGAACTATGTTGGGTATCCAATGCCATGTGTATCTGTCTTTTGGGTTTGTCTCCTTTAGTAGAACATACTTATCAAAAGAGAAGAATTATGCTGGGGATTCAAACATTTGATTAAGGAGGGAATGGTTTTCCTAATCTTGTCTCTTTTCCTTCTCTTATAATGATAAAACTAGTGAAGAAAACCTGTGCAATGTACGTTATGAGGTAGAAAAGAATAAATCATGTAATGAAACATAAGCAAAAAGAAGATATAATTGATAAAACCTGAAATTAAGTGAACACATAAAAAGATGAATAATGTGTTAAATTCAGCATTATAGGTTAAGCCTTTAATTCACCAAAAAAAAGAAGAAGAAGAAGTTAAGCTTTTGAAATATAAGTATAGTAAGGGAGATTAAGAAATTCTGTTAAGCAGTTTAAAGGCCTGAAAATTCAAAGAAATCCAATATTGTCCAACAAAGTTGCAGTTTTCAACACTAAATATGATGTATCTCTATCCATTTTAAAATATATTATATACTAGAGACACAAAGTCAAGTAAAATAAGCAATATTAGTTGGATGACACCTTTTTTTAAGTGGGGGTGGGAGGGAGGGGTAGGGTGTTGGATGATTTGTTTGAAACTTGGAACATTATCGCTTACGGGCTCCAAGACCCATTTTTCAAGTTAAAAAGAAAAAGAGAGAGATTGAAAAGTTTAATAGCATATAGAACCATCATCCTCCAAATTAAAAACAATAATAGCATATTTTCAACCTATAATGGAAATCAAAACCCTGCTTCTTCATTTTAAGCAAGAATTTAAAGGAAAATGTTAGTTTTTGTACCAAGAACTAAAAGAAATTGAAGAAAAAAAAAATCACGTTTGAAGTCATGTCCAAAATAAACACTGATTATCAAAAAAACAAAATCCAAAATAAAAACTAAAAACTAAGCTTTGACACTGGTACCGTACAAAAGAACATGATATGTGGAATTTTGGATAGTTTGAAGTATTGGAAGAAACTAAGCTTTGAGATTGGGGGCGTCATTAGTCACAGGTCCTTGCCATTCGCCATACAATTAATGCACGACAAACGTGCACTTCATAGAAGAACAACTGTGAGGTAGATATCACATACATATAAGCTGATTATGCTCTCAAATAATGTACCTTGCCTCATTCCATTATCTCTGAATGAAGTAGCATAGAACTTTTCAGCAATGCGTCTTTTTGCTTTCTCTAACCTTCTAATTCAGCTTTCTCAACCATTACTTTTTCTGAAGCAAACTCTCAAGTAGGGGTGGGCATGGGTTGGGCCATGGTAGGTTTAGACCCGTCATATTAAGCTTCGGTCTTGGGCCAGGCCTAAACCCAAAATTTTCTTAATATTTAGGCCCAAGACAGACCCTATTGATTTTATCAGGCCTCGGGCCGGCCCTTGAATTTCATAAAACATTAATAATGGGGTTGAGATTTGAACTTAAGACCTACTAAGTAACTATAGTAGTGTTTTAACCAATTGAGTTACAAAATTTCATTAGTTTTTAAAAGCTCAGAAAATTATATACTTAAATTCTAAGCATTGTTTACTATAAAAACTCATTGATTTTACTAAGAGTTGTCGAGTCAAAGAGTTTTTGCAAAATAGTTTTTTATTAATAATTTTAAAGACTTAATAATATATATATATATATATATATATATATAAAAGTTCAGGCCTCAAGTCAGGCCTGGATTGGACAAACTCAAACCCATGCTTATAAAAAATCATTGATTTCATTAAGAATCGAACCTAAGACCTTTTTCAAAATAGTTTTTTATTAATAATTTTAAAGACTTAACAAGTTATATATATAAGAGTTCGGGCCTTAAGTCAAGTTCAAGTCCATGCTTGCCCTACTCCCGAGCCTCTATTGTTTTTTTTCCTATTCTATTGTAGCATGCTTTACCCTATGTTTGGCCTGGTTAATATAAGATTTCCCATCTAAGAATCAACCTCTTATCAATTCAGTAGTTAATGTTACATTAAGAAACGCTATAATTTCACATCTCAAGAAGATTCAATTGGTATGAAACTTAAGACCTAGAAAGAACACAAAGAGTAATTTGAAAGAAAATATAAAGAAAAAACAATCAAAATTTAGTGATGACAGTCATTCCGTTACTTGCAAACCAATGCCTCTTTACTTTTAGGAGAGGACACTGCATCATCTCTACAGAGAGAGGTCAGGCTCAAGAATCAATAGCAGCATTCCATAAGGGGATCGGTTTATGGACGCTTCCCTTAACAAATGCTCATCACTGCTTCTTGTCAGGGGCTGATACATCAGTGTTGAAAAGTGAATTTCACTTTTTTGGGGGACATATTCACTTTTCGGCGCTGATGTGCTCGCTGCCTGACAATGAGCAGTGGTTAGCATTAGTTAAGATGAGCATTTTTTATCCATTCACTTCCATGGGTGATTGTGTTGACTGTGTTGACATATTCCATATTTACCTTATAGAGCTTCCAATGTCACATCAGAGTGGTTTTACCATAAAAGGGTTGCCAAATTTATGATAACCCGTACAATCACTTAAAATCAATAAAGGTCAAGACCCTTATTATTATGACCATGTGTTTTGTTATTTTAAACTTTATAGTAACTCAACCTTGGAGCCAATAAATTTTTTATTGAGTCTGCCAATCTAACACTTGGTGGTTTGAAGTATTGGGTAAAGTTGGATAGGAGGGTACTGTTACCAATGGATCTAATTAGCTAGGGTTCAATTGAACCTTGGACCCAATCATTATTTTTATTGAGTCGGGCCAATCTAACATTTGTTGGTTTGAAGCTTTGGCAAGGTTGGATGGGAGAGTAGTGTTACCAATAGATAGATCTAATCAGTTAGGGTTCAATTGGACCTATTGACAGCCTTGATTTTAATATAAGCGACTCCATTAACCAAACGTTAGCATTTTTATATGAAGGGCTGTCAAGTTCGATCCCTTCAAAAGTTGGTTTGGTCAAGAATTTTACAGTACGACCATAATAATGTTTAGACAAAACAAATTGAGCTAATGAACCATTAGGATTTTGGGTCACAGCCGAGCTTTTCTTTACAAGTCTGGGGGCATTGGTTAGAAACAACTTGTTGATACAAGTTTGCAACAGACAACTAGGCTTGGACCTGATTTTAGCCAAAGAAACAAGTGAATGGATAAAAAATGCTCATTTTAACGAATGCCAACCACTGCTCTTTGTCAGGCGGCGGGTACATCAGTGCCGAAAAGTGAATATATACCCCCCAAAAAAGTGAAAACCACTTTTCAATGCTGATGTGTTTGACCCTGACAAAGAGCAGTGATGAACGCTTGTTAAGGGAAGCACTCATAAACCGATTCCAAGAAACGAGGGATTCCTTTCAACAAAATGGCGAAGGGATTGAAAAATATTTCAATTGTTAGCAGGTTTTAAATCCTATGGCCAATTCCATTTATGCTAATCTTCTCAGGCTAGCTTCATTGGTTCGATTGGTCAACCGATCGAACCAATAAAATGACCTATTGATGTGAATGCCCGAACGGTTGCAAAATTTAAAAACTATTCTCTGCAGTTAATTTGTCTCCAAAGAAAAAATTAGCAAAGAAGTAACATAATCTCTCATTATTACCAAAAAAAAAAAAAAAACCTTTTCCCCTTTCGTAGGAAAAAAAGGAAGTACAGCTCTGAGCTCTCGTTCAATCTCACTAAATTTTGATGCCATCCTCAGCACTAAAAATTAGGTGAGAACGAATCTTGTGAGAACTGTGAAAACGACATCAGGGTACGGACACATCAGTACCGAAAAATGATAAGTGCCTCCCAAAAAGTGCAAATCACTTTTTAATTCTGATGCGTCAGCCCTTCTGGTGTCGTTCTCACGGTTCTCACGGTTCAAAACCATCCCTTTCACCCGGTACGGAAGAACCACCTGCCTCCCGCCAGGACTCGCAACATTTTAACCCACCTGAAAAGCTGATTCTCTATCTCTATAGAGTCTATTCTCATAAAAGGTCTGGGCTTTTTCATCTCACCCTCCTCTCTCCACTTTTTGCGCTTTGTTTAACTGCATTATCAATTGACCTACACTGTCTCTTCTTCTGTATATTTGAATCCACAGCAAGACTTTTAATGGAGCCGGAGCACCTTAGAGTGGGAGCAGAGTGTGAGGTTTGCAGCGACGACGAGGGTCTGAAGGATGCTTGGTTCGCTGCAACTATCCTCCGCCTGTCGTTCAAGAAAAAGAGAAACAAGCTCTTGATCCAGTACAAAAGCTTAGTGGAAGAAGATGGATTAAAGCCATTAAGAGAGTACGTCCATGCGTCCTATGTAAGGCCTCTGCCCCCAATCGCCATTGCTCGTTTATTTAAGGTTGGCGAAGATGTGGATGCTTTCCACAATGATGGGTGGTGGAAGGGAGTGGTCACAGAGGTTTTTGACGACTTCAGGTATGGTGTGTTCTTCCACAACACTGAAGAGCTGATCGAGTTCGGACAAGCTGATTTAAGGGTTCATCAGGAATGGATCGATGGAAACTGGGTTGTCCCTGAAAAGCAGGTATTGCTAAGCATTTCTGTGTTTCTTAATGGGTTCGATTTGCATGTTTGATCCAGCTTTGATTTAAAAAAAAAAAAAACTGTTATTAGGTTTTTTTTTGATAAGCAAGTTGGTCAGTGAAGACGGGTTTCGAACCCAGGTCTGTGGTGTGAACCCCCACAGGCTTTATTACCAATTTAATAAGTTGGCATCTTCAATTGGGATTTCTTTCTGCTGCTGTGTGGTTCCCTTGTCTAATGTTTCATTTTCATGTATATTTGATTTTTAGGGAGCATAGGAAGGTAATGAAATCCTTTTTCTTTTATTTATAATTCTTGTGTGTGTACATATGCACTTCATTTGAGGAGTTACTGGGCTAATCGTCTTGTTGTGTGCCTTATATATATATATTTGTTTGTTTGTTTTTTAACATTTTTTATGTAAATGTATGTTTTTGACGATGTTTTGTTTCATTAAACTGATGCTTCCTTTTTTTTTTTTTGTTTGCGTGCTTACTTGTTTTTGCATGCTAAATTAATTATTATTTTTGCTATCATTGAGCAAGGTACCTTAGAAGTTCTATGTTTATGATTAATCGGTTATTTCCAAATTCCAGTTCATTGGTTTCCCTTTGAGTATTTACATTTGTTATTATTGCTTGCATACATATGATTAAGTATTCTGAATGGTCTTTGTTTGATGGGCTTGCGACCATTGGATTACAGAGCAAATATCTTTCAGGTTGATATGTTCTGTGATCTGGCTGCATTACTTATGAAAAAAAAAATATTTTGCAAGCATAGTACAAATCTTTTTGCGCTCAGCAAAACAATTCTAATATTATTGTCACTAAGTTATATCACTATTATGGCTCTATGTAAAGTGGACGACCCTTGCTGATTATAATTTCATGAATATTTGTAGGTATTGCTGATTCTAAGTTATGAACATAGAATTTGTAGGTATTAATGATGGCTTGTTAGTAATTCCAAACCAATAGAATTAGATAGTTAGAGGCATATAGCACATGAAACTTGAGAAGATATAGTTATTGTTACCCAACCCAACTGGGAAAGGGCCATCTCAAATCCACACACATGGGTCTAAGAGAAATTGGGTATGGGTTTGACCAGTGCGAAGGGTGTTTGCAGTAGTTTGTGAGGCTAGTTATCACTCACAAGGGGTTGGTGACGAGAATAGAGAGAGTGCTTGGATCTAATGTACAACAACCCAATGGGTGATAACCCATTTATATAAATTCTCTCATGCCCCATGCCAACCAACACAACTGTTATTAGGAATAGGGAAAAGACATACTTCTTCATTGGGACCTATTCATACCATTGCATTCTTTCCCAAGAGATGTTTTGGTTCATTAAACATGTCTCTTGGTCATCTACTTGCACTGGTTCCCAAACATTATAGCCGTTGATGAAGGGTTTTATTGATTTTAAGCCAACAAACGTTTTGGCAAACACACCATGTGTCCCTTCCTCACGCACAGTCGTATCTAGATGTTATCAATCATAACTATTTACCCTACTTTCTCAAATCCAGTCTATAGAGAAAGTGTGGGAATGACGGTTAAGAAAAAAATGGGTGGTTACCTAACTTCTCAAAACCAAACTGCATACAGTTGGTCCCATGATCACCCGTAATCGCTCGAGGAAGTGATCATGAAGCCAAAATATGGTTAATTACCCATAATAATTACTTGAGGTAGTGACCATGAAGCTAAACTACCCATAACCGCTCGAGGAAGTAGCCATGAAGCTAAAACA
>JAOXJP010081614.1:0-14970 GCA_025762735.1 Platanus orientalis | reverse complement strand
GAGGTGATGTGACATCTCAAAAACTGAGTTCATTCCCCCCTTTGTGGGGCCATTGAGTGGCTCACAAGGGGGGTGGCTTACTGACTTCCCACATATATCGTCCTAATTCCCTCACAAGTAACCATTACCATCGCCCTTCTTGCATCGGTGTCAGGTTCGTGCAGCTGAACCAATTTTGTCTGGCCTAACTGGACTAGCTGGAAGTCTGTAAATCCCTCGGGACCACTAATCAAACTGTCAGTCTTCTTATGCCCATCGTTCAATTTGGAACGTGGTATTTCTTTTTTCTTCTTTCTTTATAATCGTTACTTGTCAATGTTTTAAAATCAATTGGTTATTGAAAAGTTCGGTTAAGTTCCTGGTTTATTCGGTACCAAAACTTGATATAAACAACCTGGTCACGAGTTTTTTAAATAACGGTGACAAAATTTTCAACTAGTCAAATACTCTTTGACTGAGTTTTAAGTTGTCTTTGGCAAGGGATCTGGGATCTTAGGATTGTGATCTTTAGATCAAATCATATAATCATAATCCTAAAGATGTTGAGATTAGACTTAGCTTTTCGTTCGGTTAGGGTTTGAGATATATTCTTGATGTCAGCAGGATATGGAATGACCGATTTGCATCAGAGGTAAAATTGTCTATTCCTCTCCATATGTGATGGTGAACTTCAAGCATTTGGAAACAATAGCTGAAGCCGATGACAACCATAGCCATCAACAAAAAGCGACCCTGGCACAGAGACCGGTCTTGTAGACATTAAAGATGGAAACCCGGTTCCTATTTTACAAGCACCTAAAAGGTCCGGTCTGGTTGCCATGAAGTGTATAGAATAGAAAAGAAAAGAATAGGAAAAAAAAAAAAAAAAAAATTCTCACAAAGAAAAGAAAAGAAGATAATCCTGAGAAATACATGACAAAACCAACTTTTCATGGCGACCAGATAGCTTAAAAATGATTTCCTGAGAATCCTGATGGAGAGATCCCAATGTATATGGCATACCAAATAACTCATTTTTAAACTTAGATTGTGATCTAATACTCTGATCAGATTAATATGAAACTATATATATTATCCTATTTTAAAATGGTATTATACTTTTATATTAACTTAGTTAATTAGGGACAAGTTACCAGATAACTCGGATCGGGAGACTCCCAAGTCACTTGCGAGTTTAAGACACCAAATAGATAGGGCTATCATCTTAACTATCACTAATTCCGGTGGGTCCCACAATACAAACTTTCTTTTCTAACAGTGGGTTTCTTTTTTAAAATCTTCTTTTATCTTTGCGACTTGCTGTTTTGTTAGCTACAAGTAATAAAAACTATTTATTTACCAAAAAAAGCAAGAAAAACTAATTATTATTCCCTCCATATTACAAAAACAGGCGCCGGGGGCCGGGGTGGCCGCTTTCGTTGTCGAGAGATAAATGTCTTGGACTTCACCGACATCCTTCGCACGTACGTATGCGGGACGTCGTCACTCCTGGAAAACGACACCACCATGGAGATGGAGGTGATATGCTCTTGGTCCCTCAACCATCTGTCCATTTCTACGCTGGCCTCCCTATGTTTTCAAACCAGCTCCACTCATTCTTCTTCTTCTTCTTCTTTCTTTTTTTTTTTTTTTTTTAGAAAATAAAAACCTGTTTCCCTCGCTAGCTGTAAATTTCTTCCCATCAAGAAACTATTTTAATTCAACTTTTTTTTCTTTCAAAAAAGAATGGAAAGACTTTGATCTTAAGGGTCTGAACCATCTCCAGTTTTCTTGGAGAGATATCACGCCTGTGCGAATATAGTGAAAACCCTTAATTTATTAAGACACCTTTTATAATACATGGTGTCACATGTTGATCAAAAGTGGCAAATTAGAGATGATTCGAGCTCTTTCCTTAGATTATGGTTGACTGTAGGGTGACATCAAACCTGAATGTTCTGTAGAGTCACGGGAAAATGACTAATAAATGTTGAGAGTTTGCTTTTCCTACTGAAATGAAATGAAGAATTTCTGCCGGTTTTAATTCCATGTGACATTGATAAAATGGAAATTCTATAAATATACATGAAATATAAAAGGGCATTTTGATAAATAAGTAGAACATAACACTACATTCCTTATTAATTGTGTGCCATTACTAATGCCTCCTTGTCCAGCTCACTTAGGATTCTCTCCTGCACTTATAGTCTTGAATGCACTTACCTGAGTAGGGCTGTCAACGAACCGAGTTAGTTCGTTTCAGCTCGCAGCTCAGCTTGGCATGAGTTGAGCTCGTTTCCTAAATGAATTTGAGTTAACTCAGCTCACTAAAAACTTGGTTAAGTATTTTAGAATAATAAATAGTAATGTAGAAATCAGATAAATTGGATTAATATGCCATTAGAATATTTGGTCCTTTTTTTTTTTCTTTCTATCTGGCTAACCGAGCCTAAGCTTTGTGTACGTGTGATGAGCCCAGGCTGAGCTGGACAAAGCTCAGTTCCTTGACACTCCTAATCCTGATTGTGTCCAACTGGTTGCATCATGATCTCTTTAGGATAGAGGTTACGGGTTCAATCCAATAAAACAACATTCCAATGTGTGAGTCAGATGTTTACTTCTTTCACATATGTTGTGGGTCCTACACTATGATGTGGCAATCCGTGGGCCTAGCTGGCCCTACCAAAAAAATATTTATGTGCTCCTTTGAAATTGGCGAGACTTCTCTTAATTTCAAATTGAGATGATTTCAAGGTCCACACAATAACATACTTTTAGGGTATCATATATTTAGAGATTTCTTTGTGAATACAAGTACACCGTGAATCACAAAGAAACAAAACAAGCGGAAAAAGTCAAACAATCTGTCCTCCATGTTCCGTATTGGGACCTATATTGGGTCCTATCTTGTTTGAAAAGTCAATATGATCCAACGTCATCCAATGCTCATGACCCCTCTCTTTCCCTCTCAGCATCAACTTAAAAGGGATAAACGTACTATCCAGGTTTTTGTATGCCCTACCGTGTCCTCACACACCACAGGCTGACATGTGCTGGTTTTCATATTTAGTGCCTCTCTCGTTCTTTTAAATAAGGGAAAGTATCTACCACACCCAATTTGACAATCCCCTGTGTACCCCCATAGAAGGTGAGGTGTTTTAGGTTTAAAACTGTAAAAACTGTTTTCAAATGAAAAAATAGGTATCCCTAAAAATGGGATTTACAAGTTTAAAACCACAAAAAAAGTGTTCAAATGAACATTTGCTTCCTATTTAAAAGAGATGCCTAATTAAAAATAAAAAAAATACGTGTCAGTTTGAAGAACTTACTTTGGGTGTAGAAGATTCTTACCCTTTAAATAAGGGAGAGGTTATTGGCACCCCCAAATATTCTCACCACATCTTCAATTTTTTTTCTTTTTTACCCCCTCTCCAAACTACCCCTCTTCCCTCTATCTTCCATATGCATCTCTCTTTCTCTTTTCTAGTGTTTTTTTTTTTTTTCTCTCTCTCTTTTTTGGCGTTCAGTGGTTCAGGTCCAAGCAGGGGTTCCTAACACATATGTGAAAGTTTGAAAATGTGGGAACTTGCATGAATATGAAGGTCCGAATGGGTAGGTGCCGAACGGGTATCCCCCTGTTCGGACCTTCACATCTGTGTAGGCACCTACTCGAATTTGAACCTCTAAACGCCTTGCAAAAAAAAAAAAACAGGGAAAAAAGGAAGAGAAGGAGAGGAGAGAGATGAAAAGAGAGGGAGGGAGGGAGAGAGAGAGAGAGAGAACACCAAAATAAAGAGGGAGGGAGGGAGAGAGAAATATGTTGGGGAAGGAGGGATGAGGGGTAATTTGGAGAGAGGGATTTTGGGAAATGGGTAAAAAATTGGAGGGTGTGGTGAGGATTTTTGGGGTGCCAATAGCCTCACCCTTTAAATAAGGAGTAAATGTTCATTGGATCAGTTTTTTTTTACTATTTTAACCCTATACATTTCATTTTTATGAGTTCCTACTTTTTTTTTATTTAAAAACTGTTTTTACAGTTTTAACCAATACACCCAGTCTTTGTGTGTGGTACAAAAATTTAAGCACCCACCCAAATTTGATTGGAATTTTAATTTTTTTTATGTGTCGCATTTTGAGAACCACTGCACATTAATGTATTTAATTTAGTGTAGATGATCCAAAGTCTGATATTTATTATTTGAATGCCCAATATTTGGCTGTAAAGTATAACTGTCACACATGAGATAAAACACCATTTAGAAATGTCACTCTAATAGATGATTTATGGCTCAACAAAGCCATGTCCCAATTGCTTGCCATCTTATACACAAATCTACTCCCCTGCTCTCTATACGGTTTTATATCTGTCATTAACACCTACATCTTTCCTCGTTACTTCAATCCAAGACAATTTTGAACGTCACTCGTATCTTTTCTCATTATTTCAATCCAAGTCAACTTTGATCTACTTCCTTTCTTCCTTTTAATGCCTTCAATTTTCACAATCTCACTCCTCATTGATGCAAAAGCTCTAAATTTAATGCAAGCGGATGATAATAAAGCTAGCTCTTGAGATATATATATATATATATATATATATATATATATATATATATATATACTTTTGTTTTTTCAAACTGTCCATCAAACCAGTCCCAAACAATGGACCAAATTAATGCTTGATATTACTCCGTGCAAGTAACAATATGCATGTCCTTATATGATCGTTAAGGTCTATAATACTCAATTTTTTACACTTGATGTTTGTATTGTTCTCACTGAAACTATGACCACATCGTTATGGTCTATTAAACCCAGTGTCGGCCTTATTCCCATTTTTACCAAACAGAGCTCTATGTAATGAAGCTCTATGTAATGAAAGCCCTGAGGTATTCTTAAATAAAAAACAAATAGATAAACTAAGCAAAAAACTACTCCCACTAAAGAATGATGAAAATAAGAAAAGTGCTCAAATCACTATTCACTACCGAAATGAAGGTTCAAGTCTTTACTAGAAAAAAAATAAAAAATGAAAGCTTTAAAATGGGGAGGGAAAATAAAAAAGAAGAGAGAGAAAAAAAAGAAAAGAAAACCAAAGATAAACCAGCAAAAAGTTCACTCCCATCATCTTCAATAAAGAAATAGTAGAGTAGAGACTCCCTCTCTCCTGAAGTAAGAACCTAGAAGAAACTCACCTGAGAAAGAAAAAAAAAATCTCAATTTTTTAAATCTTTCTGAACCAGAAAAAGAAGGAATGTCGATCTGGGTCTGATTCTGAGCTAAAAGATTTTCTTCATCGCTAGAGAGAAAGAGAAAGAGAGAGAGATGGGTGGGGTGACTTCGTCCATGGCGGCCAAGTTTGCATTCTTTCCACCCAACCCTCCTTCTTACAAGGTAATAATAGACGAAGTCACTGGTCTCTTGATCCTCAGCCCTTTCCCTCACCGTGAGAACGTCGATGTCCTCAAATTGACCACTCGTCGCGGCACCGAGATCGTCGCCGTCTACATTCGACACCCCATGGCGACCTCTACACTTCTATACTCTCACGGCAACGCCGCCGATCTCGGCCAGATGTATGAGCTATTCATCGAATTGAGCATCCACTTACGGGTCAATCTCATGGGGTACTGTGTTCTACGTCTTGCCTTCTCTCACGGGTCATTTTGTTGGTTCTGTAGCTTATCTGGTTGTTTTGGTATCTGGGTTTGATCTCCATGCTATGTATTTCTTTCTGGTGAATTCAGCTATGCTCAGTTGGAATTTGTAGTTTGTTTTCCTTTTTCATTTGCTATTGAATTGAAAAAATATGGGTTCGTCTTGGGATCTCCGGAGATCAGTTGAGAAAATAAATAGTTGGTTTTAAGTGGTAGTTTTCGGTTGTTTTTGGTATCCGGATTTTGCTGGAAATATTATTTTAAAGGAAGGAATACTCAATTTTGGTTGAATTGAGCTCTTCTCCTGCTTGAATTTGCTTCTGCTCCAGAATAAGAGTGTAGGATAGTTTTACAATAGTTTGAGATTTTATCCATGGAGCTTTCCTTTTTTATATTTCAGGTTTGGAATTTAGGCTTTGTTTGGAAAATTTAGCTCCTGGGTCTGATGGGGAAATGATGTTTTGGTGGAAAGGTGTAGAAATGCTGGTTAATTTAGCCCTACCCTCTTGGTATCTATAGCTATATCAACTGATCTAAGAAAAAATAAAAAAGAAGGGAAGGTAAACTGTCAGTCTCTGCCATTTTAGTTTAGAGATTGATCCCAGATAAGATGAAAAATGTGGAAATGTTGGTTTGGTGGGAAAGTCTTGTTAATTGAGCACCACCCACTTATTATTTATATCTAAAAATTTGATCTACACTGAAAGTGGAAATTCAGATGAGTAAACTCTCTGTCTTTTCCATTAAAAGATTGATCCAACATAAGATTTCTATTAACTTTTGTGTCTAGGAGGTTCTTGGATCTGGGATTCAATGGGAAAAGGTGGCTTTTACCAAAGGGATGATGAAAGTTGAAGTTAGCTAGTTATAGATGGCTAGTATTGGTAGCTCAATTTTTTTTTGCAAGGGAATTGTTTTTGATGGTCTTGAACTATTTCTATCTATCAGAAAGTGCAAATTCTCTCATACAAATATTTAATTTCATCCAGGTACGACTATTCTGGGTATGGACAGTCATCTGGAAAGGTTAGTTGCAGTTTTAATTTTGCTTGATGATATCTCCCGTTCTATAACCTGTTGGTACAAAATGAAATTATTTAAAAATATCCTCAGCTTCATATGTTTCCTGTTCTGTAGCCAAGTGAGCAGAACACTTACGCAGATATTGAAGCTGCTTATAAGTGTCTTGAAGAGCATTATGGTGCTAAGCAGGAAGAAATCATTCTTTATGGCCAATCTGTTGGAAGCGGCCCAACGTTGGATCTTGCAGCTCGTTTGCCCCGACTGAGAGCCATTGTTCTGCATAGTCCTATACTCTCAGGCTTAAGAGTCATGTATCCTGTGAAGCGCACATACTGGTTTGATATCTATAAGGTTAACTTCTCCTCCAGACCAACTGAGAGTTTTTCAGTTGAATATTCCTGCATGGTTCTTTGTTTTGAACATTGTTTTATGTCAACTTATGCAGAATATTGACAAAATCCCATTGGTTGATTGTCCTGTGCTGATTATTCATGTAAGTATTAGTATTCTGTTATTTTCCCTTAATAATTGCATAACATGATCATGAACCTATATATAAATGGCCTTTTGAGGGGTTATGAGTCTTGCTTGAACTAACATGAAGTAGTTCCTTAAATAACTTAGTTTAATACCAATCCCCCGACAATGGTTTATTCAAACAAAGCTTTCATATGACAGATGCAATGGCTCTGCTATATACCTCAATTGTACCTTCTTTGGGAAATGAATGCAACTAGTTAGCATAATGATTATCTCCTATATGTATGTTTTTTGCTATATGATAATCCATATTTTTTGTTAGTATTTTTGGGTGACATCATGATGCAACATGCATGTAGGATAGTGATGTGTGTGCACAGGAAATAGGAATAAAATTACTAAAATAATAAGGTGAAATAAACTAAATTCTTACTTGCGCCATTCAAACCTAAATTCAAGTAGTTCATTAGTTATATTCATCATGCATTACAGGAATTAGGGTTTACAAAATAATAAACAAATAAAAGACCTAAATAATATTTAAGATTATCAAACTAATTTAGGGAATGAAAATTTAGGGTTGCCACCCAGAAAATCAGATCCATGAAAAGTGATTAAAAAGTGCCCAATCAAGGCAATGGTGAAAAGAAAACAAGCCAATAGGTCAGGGAATTAGCATGAGGTATTTAAAGATAGGTTGGAATTTGTTCATGGTTAAAAAAATAGAGCTAGAGGTGGTAGTATTAGGCTGGAAAATTAACACTAACAACTCCAAACCATATGCCACAATAGTCTACAAAATCACTACTTTAAAGGATTTGAAAGAGGAATCAAACAGGGGAAAATACCTCAAATCTGATGTAGCTCCATTGATTTGAGTCTTCTAGGAAGAGAACATTAAGCACCCAACTTCAAAGTGGCCGAAAGTAGGGAGTTTGAAAATTTTCGGAAATCAGCCTTTAAAACTCAAGGTGCCGCCTGTCTATGCTAACCCAGCTTTGGGTTTTCGAATGACGAGAATTGTCTGAGGTTGGACACCCACTAGTGGATTGCCTAGGGGTCTATTACACCCTGGAAAAATCCCCACAATCAAATCTAATGCCGTTTGGGTTTAGTGTTTAGTCTCTCACAATGACTCAGAGCCCTGTTTTCACGCTTGATCCTTAGAAGCTTGCATGGAACAAATCTGAAAACTGCAGTGGTAGGCTGGTATAGGGTGCCCAACCCTATTGGATGTTGAGAAAGTGATGAATCAACAAAAATGTTGTTGTGGTGTTGATTGTGATGATTCTTCTACAATATTGCAGTTTCAGTGGTAAGAAAATCAATGAAAAGGTGAGAAAACAGCAACCAGAAGAAGGGGATAGGGACTTTTAACCCAAGGGGAGGGAGTGGCTAACACCACCAATGTTAAACTAGGTGGGGGCTTAGTCACATTTCAGGGTTTTGGGTCTCCATCTTGCAAACACAAGGAAGAAAAAGAAAAAGGAGTCGTTAACTTCAAAATTTGTAGTATCACATCCATAAAAAGTGTGGTCATGGGATATAAAAAGAGTAAAAGACCCCCCACGCCTAGGTCAACATACAAAAATAGAAGTTAGGCCAAAATACCCCTAGGCCTAACATGTTCCTCTTCAAAATACCTTTAGACTACAAATAATGACTAATAACCCAAATAAAATATTAAAGACTAAAATATCCTCATAACATGTGTCCCCCTCCAACAAAAGACACGAAAATAAAAGAAGTGCAAATATTTGACTCTCTAACATGCAGGGACCCTCTACTGGAACCAAACTAGGGGTCCAACTTTCCTGTGCCTCATCTGGTAGGTCTAGAACTCGCACCTGGACCCGATGTCCTCATCACATCATTTTGTCTGAACACATTCCTATGAACCCACTAATCATATTCTCTTAGGCAGTTTGATGAGGAATGACACTACGGTGATATCTAGGAAGTTGTGAATCTCATGAATCGTGATGATGTAGGACCAAAAGGGAATATTGGCTACTCTAATGCCAAATTGATGTAGGACCAAGGGAACAATATTTTGATATTCACTTCAAGGATTCAAGTAGGTTTAAGGTTTATTTGAGAGGGTCCTGGGGATCGGTTGTGAAGGAATAACTATGAAATTCAATATCCCTTTTGACAAAATAAAGGGATTAAAAACAAAAAGATGTAATGGAGAAATTTGCAGTAAAATAAAGAAGAAAAAAGAATAGTAGAGGAAGAAAGTAATCAACTAGAATCACACTAGTTGTTGCCTAGTCAATCACACTTCCAAGAGTTGTTTAGCAAATTTGCTTCTTCAAAATTTTATTCAATCACTCATCACTCATTCAATAATTAATAAAAAAAGTTCTGAAGTACATAGCATATGCATAGCTTTATTTACTTCCCAGACTTCCAAATATCACTCTTAAGTATAGTTCTTAAATAAAATAAAATTCTAAAATAGTTAATACAAAGCGACACTGCCAGTATTTTGGTCATCACTTCCCCACATCACATTGCATTCTCAAGATCTTGGATTCCTTGGAAAGGTGATTGAATAACCTTCAAATGATATCAAAATTAAGTTAAACGGGTAAGTTTTGACCTCCTAAAATTAGGCATATCGAAAAATGATAGAAATAAAACCTTTAAATTCCTACAAAAATAAATAAATCCTATTCTACATGGTAATAAATTAAACCCCAAAACTGACCTGGATAAATTAACCTAGATCAATACAAAACTCTTAACAAAATTAAAAATTATTTCCAAACAAAACTTTTAAACTTAAAATACCTAAGATAACCCTGGATAAGCCCATAAAAATTGAGTATGAACTATTTTGCGTCCTGCATCTTATTCCCCTAGATTGAAATACGACAACCTTGATTTTATAGTGCTGAAGGATCAACAATACTGGATGACTATAAGGGCTTAACCATGTAGCATGTATTCCATAATGAAGTCTCTAATGTTAAACTTTCTTCCTGTAATTGGCTCTATTGGTTTGTTTTGAAAAAATCTCATAATATGCTTCTTCAAGTAGTTCATCTGGAATCATATTGGATCCATTGGAGTACAGCTCACTAACTTTCTTGGGCATGTCAAGGGGTTGCTCTTTAGTAGAATCCTTACCTCAATCAAAAGAGAAGTTTCAACAGTTTGTTGTATTGGCTCTTGTAAAACCAATTTGTGTAGGACATTTGTTTGTCAATTCAAAGTTGTAGGTAGAGTTGATGTAGATAATTTTAGCTCATCAACTATCTTGACAACCTCTTCTTCAAGCTCCTTGCCTAGTGTGTTTTGTTGTTCTTTTTTTTCTGTTCTTTTCATTTTGTCTTATTGTGCTTGTTGTCTTTGTTTTTATTTTTGTTGCTTCTATTCACTGCCCTGGTGAATGCTCTATTGTTCCTTTTTTATTTTGGAATAAATTGCTGTTTTATCTTCCAAAAGAGAAAAAAATCGTTAGAAGTTTCTATATCATCCTTAGCTAACATCTTTAGTTCAACATCCACCTTACATTTCTTTTGATCATAACTCTTGATGTATTCTATATTCATAAGGTTCAAAACAACTTTATGATCATTAAATAAATGTAGAGGTGTTGAGCTTTCACTTTGATATACATCACAGTCATAACGCCATGGACAGACTAGCAATATGTGATGTCATTCATAGGAATGACATCACACCATATAGAATTGGAATAAGAACCCATTGCAATGAAAACTGAACAATGCTTGCTTACTAGAATAGGCGTATTATTTATCAATGCTACCTTGTAAGGATTGGGATGAGGTTTCATTACCATAAGTAACTTTAGATGATTTTTTGTAGACTTAGAGGCAATATTCATGCTGCTGCCTTCATTAAGGATCATCATCTTTTCTTGGTTCCTGCAACGAACCAAGGTCCGAAAGATAGTGATACATCTCCAATCTTCCTTCTCTTGCTTTAGAGAAGCAAGAATACACCTCAAAATGGCCGCTAATATAGTGTCTACTTCATCATCCTAGTAGGATCAAAATAACCAAAATCATTGTTATTTTCTTGAGATTCATTACCATCACACTCCTAAAAGACTCCTCTTTAGGGGGAGCATGTTGGTGAAGAGGGATCTTTTCTTCTTTTGTTCTCTCATTTTTCTTTGATGGTGGCAACAAGATTAGTAAAAATGGTGATGGCATTGATGACAAAAATAAGGGAGAGGTTGTGATAGAAAAAGACTTTTCCAAAGTGTACTTGATGAAGAAGAAAGTGTTAAGAGACAACCCTCATGTGCCTTTCCAAGAAGCCTCTTCTACTCCATCCCCTCTGCTTGATACAGGTAATGTTTTTGCTCCTTCTTGTGATGATTACCACATTTTTATTGCTCTTAGGAAGGGGGATTGTTGTTGTTAAAATTCTAGTCCTAGAGAGGGGGGGGGGGTGAATAGAATATTACAATTTTAATTCGACCAATATATAAAATTTTCTTTAAGCAATATTAAAATCTACTTTTATTAAAATAACATGCATTTACCTACAGCTTTTGACATAAAATAGAAATAAAGATGCATAAAGAAATCACATAAGCAAGTAGACACTTCTTTTAAAGTGGTTCGGCAAGAGTGCCTACATCCACTGTAGAAAGCTCTTCACAGAGCGAATTAATCTTATTAATGATAACACATTACATGGAAAAATTAATCACAAAAACCAACACACTTGACAGTTTGGTGACTTCAGCAAACTGAGTGTCAATCCTCGGTGTCTCCGGCGAGGGTTAGAAAATGCTTCCAATGACTCTGGCGAAGACACAAATATTTGCAAAGATATTAAATGAAGAGTCAATTGCCTTCTTATAATAAAGCTTCTCAGTAAGCAGATATTAATTGACGTATATCAGTAAGCTCTAGTATTTTATTCGTTTTATTTCAAATAAATGCTCAGTAATAACTTTTAAGCAACGAATATAATATTTCAATAACCACAGGATTAAAATACTTGGATAGATTTGTAACTCTCAGAGCTTTCTCTGCGGATTTGCAGGTTTGAACCTAAACCGTGTTCCTACACTTGAAGTCAATCAATGCGGAACACTTCTAATGGCCATTTTTTCGTGCAACACAATTGATCTCAAGCAACAATAGTTCTCAGACAACCGTTTCTTCTTTTTCTTAAGGATTTCTTTTTGTCGTTCAAGCTTCTTAATTTTTAACGCTTTTAGGATCCTTAAATAGACCTAAGAATCTTAGGGTTTCATCCCTTAAACGGTCACAAGATGCGTAATAAAGACCAAGATTCACAAAATCAAAAATCGGAAATTTAAAAACACAGAGTTTCTGTTTCTGCCACTGGGGACCGGTCCGGCGTGACCGGTCCCAAAAACCAGAATTTTCCCATTTTTGTATGTTGTTCAGTTTTTCACTCTAGGACTTCTGGATATGTTGCGGGGCCATTTCTATGGTTGTGTGGGTGAGCTCTAAGTCCACAAACCTAGGTTTGGTTGGTCGCCTCATTTATTTATCTCTTTGAATCATTTGTTGACCTCTGCTTTGGATGCACGTCATTGAGACTTAGTCTTGATGTAGCTGATCACCCACAATACTCTATGACATGGAATTGAGAATACTCAACAGTTGTACCCAACATCCAAGTAAATCGTGTTTCATATGATGCTCTTTCTATTTCATTTTGAGCTTTCTCTACTTTTTTGTTCTCTATTTCTATTCTATATAATGTTGTAGAGGCTCTCCCTTCACTAAAGTGGCGAGAGGCCATAGAGAAAGAGATGAAGGCATTGGAAAAAAATTATATTTAGGATGTAGTAGATCTGCTAAGAAGCAAGGAACTAATGGGGTGCCAATGGGTCTTCTTAGTGAAACTTAAACTAGATGGTGTAGCAGAGAGGATAGATTATCAGGAAACCTTTGCACTTGTGGCTATCAATTCCTTGAGAGTTTTGATATCTCTTACAACTAATCAGGAGTTGCTGCCTTTGCAACTGGATGTGAAGAATGTTTTTCTCCATACGAACTTAGAGGAGGAAGTATATATGAATTAGTCTATTGGTTTTAAGTATATGTTAGGAAAAGGAAATGTATGTCAATTAAGGAAAGATTTATACGGTCTGAAATGGTCACCAATGATGTGGTTTGAGAGATTCCGAAGCGCTATGGTGAGGAATGGGTATAGACAAAGTCAAACTAACCATACCTTGTTTGTGAAACATAGAGGAAAGGTGACAACTCTCATTGTGTATGTTGGTGACACTATGGTTATAGACAATGACCCTTGTGAAATAAAGGGTCTAAGAAGCTACTTGGGAAAATAATTTGAGATTAAAGATTTGGGTCAGTTGAAATATATCCTTGGGATTGAGGTGGCTCAATCCAAAATAGACATCTTTTTGTCATATAGAAATATGTGCTAGATTTGTTACAAGACACGTATGATGGATTGCAAACCGTGTGATACATCAATTGATCCTAGCCATCAGCTAAGGGAAAATGAAGGTACATGGTTAATTGATGTAGGAAGATATCTAGAGAAGCTAATATATCTGTCCCTCACTAGGCTTGACATTGTGTATTTATTTGGAGTGGTGAGTCAGTTTATGCATGCTCCCATTTTTGTCCATCTAGAGGTAGCTTACCGGTATGTTTTTGGAGTGGTGAGTTAGTTTATGCATGCTCCCATTTTTGTCCATCTAGAGCTAGCTTACCAAATCATCTGTTATCCGAAGAAGGGTCCAAGTAAGGGCCTTTTATACAACAAGAGAGGAGACTTTTGTGTGAAAGCATACATAGATATAGACTGGCTAGATTTATATCTGATAGAAGGTCCACCTCAGGTTACTGTACATTGGTTGGCAGAAACCTAGTCGCATTGAGAAGCTAGAAACAACCCATAATGACAAAATTGAGTGTTGATAGAGTTCATGTCCATGGCTCATGGGATCTGTGAATTCCTATGACTTAGAGGATTCTTGATTGAGTTGAGATTTCCCATTCAAGGCCTAATGAGTTTGTGCTATGATAATAAGGCAACAATCAATATTGCCCACAATCTGGTGCAACATGATAGAACCAAGCATTTGTAGATAGACTGTCACTTCATCAAGGACCATCTTTAATCATGAAATATTTGCATTCCTTTTGTTAGGACTGATGATCAACGTTGATATTCTAACAAGGGGTTGAGTTGAGCATTGCTCATTCCTCCTCTATTGTTAGTAAGCTAAGAATGAGAGATCTCTATTCTCTAACTTGAGGGGGGTGTTGGAGATTGTATAAGTAGTATTCATGTAGATGGGACATGCTCGTAATTACATATATGTAGAGGGGTTAGCTACTTCTTTTTCGTATTTGTAGTACTCTTGTATGGTACCATTTATATACGGTATACCACATGTACACTTGTATGGTACCATTTTTCTTCTTCTTCTTCTTCAGTCCAACTATTATTGTAGGGGATTCTTAGTCCAACTGAGGAATAGGGATGAAGTCCAACTTCGAAAATCCTAGGCAAAGCAAAAGCTTTAATTCTCATAAACCAATCTCTATTTTCAAAACATAAACTTGTCTCTCTAGTGTTATTAAATACCTTAGCTCCTTCTTGCTAAAATAAGCCTACTTAAAACCTAAACTTAGACACCAAACAATACTAAATTTAACCTCCTTAAAACCTAAATTTGGAGGCCAAACATTACTAAACTTGAAAACTTTCCTAAACATATCAAATAAAACCAACTAAAAACTGATGCAGCATAGGGGAGAAGATACCACAAATTGATGTAGAGTAATTCCAAAACCCTCAAACAATTGTTAGATTTAAAGTGCAGAAGCAA
>JAOXJP010081603.1:0-14970 GCA_025762735.1 Platanus orientalis | reverse complement strand
TCATTCACAATATCTTCCCCAAAAAATACAACAAATATGCAAAAGCCTTTAAGCTCATCTAATTTCTATCACCATGTAAACAAGTGAAATGATAAGTTTCAATTCACAATACTTTTCAAAAAAACATCAGCTTTTTGTCCATCCACAAAAAAACCTACAAAAAAGAATATGATACACAATTAATATACATTTTACAATGTCAAAAAAATAATACAATGTAAATCTTTGCAAATATTTTAAAGTTCTTACGATATATAGAAGAGATTAACCAAAAACCATCACCGCACTATAATCAAGTTCGATTGATTTTTACTCCATGATTTCTAGCAAAATAATTTAAAAAGTTGACATTAGTAAGATAAAAAAAAAACACATATTAAAAATACAAACAAACCAATTGAATTTGAAACTTACTAGAAATGTTTGGTGCTTTTAACCAGTCATGTGCACAAATCAATGCTTCAATAGTTTCGAGAAGCAAGCAATTCCGGGATTGATCAAGTACCCTTCCTCCTGTACTAAATGTTGATTCTGACGCAACAGTAGAGATTGGGATGGCTAGTAGGTCTCAGGCCATCTTTGCAAGAATAGGGTACTTGTGATTGAACCTCCACCATTGTAAAATATCAAACTCAACATCAAGTGCTATTGGTTCTTCCAAATATGATTCCAATTCTGACTTTTCAGCATAAATAGAACTGGATCGAGAAGCAGCATACCAACTTTTAAACCCCTTCAATTTATTTCCATTACCATCAATAATACTTTTGTCACAACTTGAAGAACTACTATCATGACAACGCAAAAGAGACATGGAAAAAATAGAGTTGCCTACATACTCCAAATAAAGATTAAAAATAGTAGAACGAACTCTAGTAATCATTTTTTCAGCATCACCTCCATAAATCTCCTTATAGTAGTACACTATAAGTTCCATTTTATACTAAGGGTCAAGAACTGTTGCTATTGCCAACACTAAACTACATTCATCCCAATATTTCTTGAACTTTATCATCATTTTCTCTCCCATGGAACGAACATAACTGTGTGGACTACTCTCCAATGAAAGCAACTCAACATATATAGAACAAACATCGGGAAAGAAAATATTTGTTGTTGGGTATTTAGTTCCCGAAAAAGATTTTGTTGCATCATAAAAAACTTTCAAATAACTACACACAATTTCCCCCATTGCCCATTCTTCATTGGATGGATTATACTTGAAATCTCAATCCATCTCCTCCAAACGAGAGAATGCCTCTCTCAATGGTAGTGCACTTTCAAGCATTAGATAGGTGGAATTCCATCTCGTTGGAACATCATTAGAAACCTCTTTCAAATGTTGTAATTTCACATGACTTTTTGCACTTTGAAATTTTTGACTCCTTTGTGGTGTCAATTTCACATATTTAGCACTTTCCCTTATTTTAGTGATGAAAGGGGCAATCTCTCATATTTCATCTTGGACTATGAGATTTAATATGTGTGCACTACAACGCACATAAAACAACTCTCCACCTAATGGTAGTGAAACTGAACCTCTACCATGTAATAAATTTCTCAACTCCGTCGCCATTGCATCATTGGTTGATGCATTGTCTACAGTGATTGAACATAACTTCTTATCAATGTTCCAATCCATCAAAAGATCTAAAACAACCCTATAAAGACTCACTGCATCATGAGAACCATTCACCGCTTTGTACCCTATGATATTCTTCTTCAACTCCCACTCATCATCAATAAAATGGCAAGTCATACAACAATAACCCACATTTTGTACATCGACTGTCCACATGTCTGTTGTAATGCTAACCCGGCAAGAAAGTGTATCAATGAAATTATACAACTTTTCTTTTTCTTCAACAAACACATTCATTACATCAGCCTTGACAGTGGTTCTTAACATAAATTTATACAAGGGTTGAAGATTCTTGACAAAAATTTGAAAAAATTCATGATCTATCATGTTAAATGGGTATTCATGCTTAATCACAATTTTAGCAAAGTGCATACGACTTCTAACTTGATCAAACGTGAAATTCTTCAACTTACTTCTTATATCTTCTACAACAACCCCTAAGACTTGTTGACCACTCTCCTTTGGCCTCAAGAACCTCTTCTTGTATCTATTTGTATGATATTTCAAATGGGAAGTTCCATTAACACTGTCTGCTGAAATTTTTTTATTACAATACTTGCAAATGGCAATCATTGACTTTCCTTCTTTAAGTCTATTAAAGTCATCCCACACCTTTGATGTTAGCTTCTTTCCTTGACCACATGACCCAAGAGCATCATTGTTTGCCTCAATCTCATTGATAATAGGACGGTCAATGGGAGTGGGATTAGATGCGGAAGGGAGAGTGGAAACATCTATCATATTCAACTCAGACATATTTGGTATACACCCTACATAAAAAAAATATTATAAATAATAACAATTTTTATAGTAATTAAAAAAATCATAACAATGAAATAATCCAATCAACTATTCATACAAAGAAATGCAATATAATTCAAATAGCCACATCAACAATCACATGAAAAAATAAACATCATTAAAATAGTTTATACTTTGTATATTTATAAAGACCATTAAAATGATCATTATGAATAATAAAACTAAAAGCTAATGAAAGTACAACACATATAGCCAGTTTGGCAGTCACCTGAAATGTAATCATTTCATTTAAGTTTCCCAAGGCATTTATAGCCATGAGGTGATGATTTGTAATGAACTAATTCAAATTTATACTGATTTGGTAACTACAATTAGAAATGAAATCATCTTAGGTTTTTCTATAAAATGACATGACTAATGTTATCAAGCACAAACCGGTACAAATCTGAATGGCTTCGTGGCAAAACCATCCCATTGTGGCTACAAAAGCCGGGGAAACTCAAATGGAATGATTATATTACAGGTGGCTGCCAAATACAGCCTTAAGAATATTCAGAAATATGCACGCTCTATTATTCATAAAGCAATTAAAGGTGGGTCTGTTTTTTTAACCAATAAGGAGAAATTTTAACCACAAACACCAACAACACGAGGGGTACCGTAGAAACCCAGACTAAAGAAATACCAACTCCTCCCAGCCAAATTCCAGTCAACATATTTCACAACATTGAAACAAGAACTATGAGACAACTAAGAATAGAACCAAATCATCACAACATCAGACAACTTGGCGGGATCAGTCCCAACATTTTAAAAAATGCAGGCATTTCGTTCCTTCCACGTTATCCAACACACGAATACCCATACAGAGAACTTTCTTTTTATTTCTTCACTCACGAAACCACAATTCGAGATGCATCCTGGTGGAAAGCAGCACCACCCAAAACTAGGGCTGTTGATTGGACTGGGCAGACCCAAAGCCCGACTTGACTGGCTCAAATAATAAGCGAGCTGGACAAGTTGAATTTTGCATTGGGATGGACTTAATCCAAGCATTAGGTCCAAAGTGATTTTTAGGCTGGATTTGGGTTCAAGCATTTTCAACCTGAAGCCCAGCCCAAAGTTTATATCTAATAAATAAGCCCAATTTTCTTAATTTGAGTGACCTTGGCCCAATGCCTGTCTTGAAGTATATAACTTTTGAATGATTTATTTCATAAAATTAAATTTCAAAACATGGCCCCAACTCAATTTGATATGTTTAATAAATTTGATTTTTAAAACCCACAAGCCCCAACTCAATCTAAAATTTTCTATTTGGTTATTAACTTTAGGCCAGCTTGAACTCGACCCAAAATCCAATATATTAAATCAGACTGGCCTTGTGCAGGATGTCTTGGGCTGAATTCCGATTCGGGCTCAAGATTTTCTCTTTGGGCTTTGCACGGGTTAACCTTACATTGGCCGAGCCTGGTCCAATTGACAGCCCTACCCAAAACCGCCTATTGATTACCTAAACACTTGATGCAAAGGTCTCTCAATACACATGCTTTCTTGAAAATCACGTGATTAAAATGATTGAACCAAACAATACGTTCTATAAATAAATAAATAAATTCTATTAGAATGTTTTTAATCTTCAAAGCCATTTCCTACGATGGTAAATTGACAAGTACGAATATTTTTTTATCACGTATGCACTGTAATACCCTTCTTGACTCACCACTGTATTTACTACTGAGACACCCTTTGTCACGCGCCATGTCACACGATGATTGATATTTAGTCGTCATATGAGGGATCTAAAAGGATTCTGATTTTGCAATACCAATTCCTTTAAACATGAGAGGTGACAAGTTATGGGTGCTCCAAATCCTACCGAATCTAACAGGACCCAAGCCGCTCCCATTCAATTTTCTGGATACTTCAATAAGGTTGTGCATGGGTCAGGTCTAGGCCAGGTCTTAGCAGGCCCAGCATTGTATATCGTAAGCTCGGGCCAGAAAAAACCCAGAAATCAAGGCCCAACACCCATTAATACATTATATAAAACTAAAAACCCTTTATAATTTTTTATTAAGAATTGGGTCTCAGAAATGGGCCCTTGGGCCTTGAACGGGTCCATTATAAACCTGAGAATTATGATCGGGCTTAAACTTGGATCTGGGCCCATCAGTCCCTGTCTGGGCTGGGCTTTTTAGAGAATTTTCAGGCTGGGCCAGATTGGCCTGGCCCTGTGTAGGCGGCAGCCCTATTCTTCATTCTAAATTATAATGACGTTGTTCCAGTACTGCCCGATTCCTTTTTCCAATGCTTGTTCAATTGCCATTTATTTTTTTAATTTTTTGTAAATTCAGTTGCCTATTAATTTTGGCATTCTTCATGTTCTTTTGTCACGGAAAAGACGTTCTGTCCAGGACACTATGAGACTTCAAATGGAATAAAATGGGTGGGACATTGATTAAAGTTCCAAGCCTGCCCATTTTATTCCATGTGAAGCCCCATGGTGTCCACATCCTGGACGGAAAATCCTTGACAGAACATCTGCCCTCTTTGTGTTATTCTGGTGAGTCAGGATGTACCTTCACCCCCTCACAGGGAGTGTGGGCCCATGCACTTTTGTGGGACCCACACCACCCTGTTGGGGGGGGGGGGGGAGGGTATTACATCTTGGACAGAACATCCGTTCAAGGGCTTGAATTATGTGCAAATGAATTCCGTAAGAACTATGTAAACAGCACCAGAGGGGCTCATGCATCAGTATCGAAAACTGATTTACACTTTTTGGGGGGCACTTATTACTTTTTGGCGCTGATGTGTCCGCACCCTGATGCCATTTTCACAGTTCTCACGAGATTCATTTTCACCTAATTTTTTCCCTCCTTTCAGTATTCCGGTCCACACTCTACAGACCATAAACTTTCAAATTCCTAAAGTTACAAAACAAGTAGGGCTCATTTATTAAGATTAAAACTAATATGAATTAAATTTAGAGACCTTCAACAGACAAAGGCAAGCATTGGTTTGTAAATTAATGGCCCATAATGAACGGGATATAATCCCACTAATTTCTATTGGCCCTTGTAGGTTGTTTAACTAAATGTAAGCTGGATTTGTTGCCTCAGAGTGCCACTTAGGCTTTTTGCAGAACCTACGGGAAGATCTGATGAAGGTCTATAAATTAATGTGTATCACTGCAATATGCTGCCCCTTGAATATGGTCTAAACTTCCCAAATGTGCAAGGGATATTAATCCCAACGTTTAATTTAAGCTTCCACCCAATCTCAAATCTAATAAATTTGCATTACTCGGCAGAGTTAGACACTAAGCAATGGTTTATTTCTATATACTTCGTGAAAAAATAGAATACCCCACCAAAATAGAGTTTAAGAAAATTTGACGGAAGATCCGAAAAAAAAAAATCAATATAGTACCTCATGAAGTTTTATAATTAGGTTGAAATGTCTACCGAAATAAATTCAGTTTTAGTTTTTGGTATAAAAATTCCGGAAGCAGATGGGTGGGACCAAATTTAAAGGTCTAAAAGCTTGGTTTTACAAAATTAGTATACGATGACAATGGAGGTTTGAACACATAAAATAAGTAGAGTAAAGAGAGAACTATATTATTTATTGGATAAATTAAGATCATATTTGACGCCTGACGATAACAAAATAGAAAAAACCAAAACTATAACATCGTAACTCCAAAATGTGGATCCAATTGAATTGGGTTTTGACAATGTTGTTGACACAGGAAATTCGTGATTTAAGAATAATTTATTAGAATACCATTCAATCGAGACTGAACAAGTTCATTCATGACTGTAGTTCAATCATGACTGTGAATGTCATTTGCAATTGATGAAGGCAGAATGTCACAACCCAATTTTACAGGTTAAAAAGTGGGTCGGATTCAAATTTGTGATATGGGAATGATTTGTCTTGAACCAGTTTCTCACACATGGAGACTAACGTGGTTGGAGTGAGTCATCAATCCTTTTACCGATTCACTTTACACTCAAAATAATAGATTTTTCTTTCAAGTTTGTCCATTAAATTATTTCTATTTAAGTCAATTTCTAACATGTTACAATTGTAATGGAATACTAACATCAATGAGATAATATAAATAAGAGCAGCGAAAATATATAAATTTCATGTCTAAAGCATTTCATAAACATTCAATATAAAATGATCTAAACTTGCCCATAAAGTATATACAAGTCTTGCCCATGAAGGGACCGTCTCAATTAAATAAAGTATTAAATATGTCACATTTGTGAAAAGTAAACTAAAATTGAAATGAAAAACTAAGATGTAATATCTGGTTACGTTGCCTAATCTCTAACCACCTCTCTCTCGTCTTAAGGCGTAGTCCAATTTGTAGGCTTACACATCTATGAGTGATGCCAATTGGGATAAACTTGACATGCTTAGTGAAAGAGTGTGTAGTTTATATGACACTAAAGGAAACTAAAGATAATCACTGTAACAAATAAGAATAATCAAGATAACTAAAGAATCAAAACAAGAATAAGAGTACATTAAGTATGCTAAACATGTATCTTTACTATGACCCGAGTACACATAGATCAATAGATAATTGCAAGAATATCTAAAATAAATTAAGCGGGAATATACATATATTACATGTTATATACCACATGCTAAGTACTATGTGCACATGCTCAGTAATGTATATGTCACATGTAAATTGCAATAGTGTCCAACCATATATTATATCTAAGTGTAAATGAACCATGAAAGATTTCTAGCAAAGTGAATCACATAAACTATGTAAGGTCTCTGGCAAAACATATTATATATAAACCATATAATGTCTCTAACAAAACATATCATATATAACCCGAATAAGGGTGGTCTTTGATGTAGCACATTGTATCACAAATATTGGGTCACTAGGGTCATCTTCACCTATTAGTGGGACTTGATGATTGAGTAAATGAAACCATGAAAGCTAACTTACAAAGGAATCTACGGGCTCACGAGAGACAACCCACAAAAGGGTCTACGGGCTCATGAGGGGTAACCTACATAAGGATCTACGAGGCTATGTCTAACCAACCTATAAAAAGGTTTATGGGGTCATAAAGACCATATATATATAAGTCACAAGGACCAATCCACTTAGGAATCTCTAGGGTCATAAAAACCATACACATATATAAAAGTCACAAGGACCAATCCACTTAAGGGTTTTCGGGCCCAATATGACATATTCTCGTATAGGGGTATCTTATCAAATCCTTACATTTAAAATCATGTTTTAAAAACCATGTTTTATAAAATAAGGTGGATACTACATAATCATACCATTTGAAATATCTATATGTTCTATCCCATGAAAAGCCCAAGAAAGTAGTAGGAGATCACATGAAAAGGGTCAAATGTTAATATTCAAGTGAAGGTGATTAACTCATAATTAAGGATATAAGGATTGTCTATGAATGTCAAACCATTTTAAGACAAAATTTATGTAGGGTAAAACCAAGTATCTCAAATCCTTATCAAAAACTCACATAGAAATCCCGTGTAAAGAGCCACATGAAAAATTTGGAGTAAACCATGCCTATAATATCATGCATATATTGCCAAGAGATCTCACATGATGTAAATAATAACGTGGTTACATAAGGATTAATGTAATTAGCACAATTCATCATGGTATAACATGAATCAAATGAAACATACCGAAGAGAGTAATGAACTAATATAGGGAATCAATAAAATATCACAAATTACCATAAACCAACATATATTTGAGAGAATATATCATAAGAGATATTAGGCTTATGCAAAGAATCAAAAGACATCCAAAAAACATGTATATAGTATGAAAAATTTGTAAGATGCATTTTATCAACATATAAAATACAAGATTTAAAGAATTCAAAGGAAATCATAGGAAAAACTCAATATTCACCATAAAAAACCTTTCACGCCTTACATTACAAGTAAATTAAGCTCCTAAATTTCACCACATAGAATAAATATCATCTCAACCATCCCATAAAAGCTCCATGCACAATATCACAATTCAATCCAATAACACCATGGAAACCAACAAGAAAACACTAACCAATATACTCATATTAAGAAATCATAACCAATCTCTAAGAAATCAACATCCTCAAAGAAAATAAAGATGGATCCACCAAAATATAATCCACAAACATCAATTTAAGATCATAAGAAAGGAAAATGTATATAAACAATATATCCAACTCACAAACTATTCTCATAGAGATTAGAATCCACAAATCTTTGCAAACATATGATAAAATCACTTTTCCATGAACCTAGGAAGAGAAAATGCAGTATAAACAACATATTTTCTCACCAATAGCTCAAACCTTCAATGCACAAGAGGATCCTCTAAAATCTCTGTCTTTGCCAACCCTCCTTCCTTTAAAAGAAATCGAAGCATGTCATGGTTAGAATACCTAAATGTAGGTAAAGAAATAGAAATTCATGCTTACTCAAGCTAGATCTAAGAAGAAAAATGCCTAATCTAGCATATTTCCAAAATTAGAAAAATAACTTACCTAATTAGGGAAGAACTTTCACACTTAACTCTCAAATTTTCTAAATTTTTCTAACTATTCCTCTTTTGGTGTTAAATGAGGTCATTAGGGTTTTTTAAAGATATTTCTAGGGTTTTGGGTCAAGTTGGCGGGGTCCCACACTTCCTAAAATAAAGAAAAACTAATTTTTACCTCAAAAATCATAATATGAGTCATTTGAATCGATCCATCGATCCAACACTTTTTGTGCATTTTTTTGCAACCCGAGAGGCCTTGGACCGATCCAAATAAGTTGGATCAAACTGGAAAGTTTGGATCGATCCGATCCAAACAGGTTTTTTTTTCTTCAATTTTTTCCCTTATACTAAAACACTTATAATTTTCTGTATATAACTCGAAATCAATCTCCATTTGTGGGTTTGGAAACTAGACTCAAAGATCATTCTAATAAAGTATGGCTCATACCCTAGTTCACTTAGGATTGGTGTCAATGGACCTAAGAAGTTACTCCAAATACATAAGCCTATCAGCATAGACATCTTGTGGGAGAATTGACATAACTTTTAGGAAACTAGAAATTACATACCGTTTGTTTTATTAGAAAGTAGACTCATAAATATTTCTATCAAGGTATGGCATGACCTCCAATTATCTTTGGATTTATGCTAATGGGCCCGCAAAGGTACCCCAAATGCAAAGTTGGGATAACTTTCGAACTTGACAGGTTCGAAGCTCAACTTGGGTCTTACACTTCTAACTTGGTCCAATGGATTCCTAAACCACTCTCTGGTTTATTTAAATATGTTAAAGGATAATTTTACCCTTATAGGGATAAAATTATAGTTTTATCCTTTTTATACAAAGCGGGTCATTACACAATAAACCCATTTTGTATATAAAATAATATTTTAAGTTGCAAGAATCTTGACTAGTAATTTTATACTCTTAATACACCTAGTTGGAGTGTGATAAAACTAAGGCTGGAAATTCATGTTGGTGGGTTGGGTTCATGTCATGTTGAGATAAGGGTATACGATCATATCGCTAAACCCTAATTTGACCCATTGACCCAAAACATGTTTACACTCAACCCTAACCTGCTTATTTTGTGTTGGGTTCTTGTCAAGTTCACAGGTTATGTGGTAATTTGTGTTGACAAGTTAGATTCATTTTGTGTCAAGTTAAGGGCATAAGATTATATGTGTCAACCCAAACCCGACCCATTCATTAATCGTGTCAAAGCAAGTTAACCCGCTTTGACCCTAAACACGTTTACTATCAACCCTAACCCACTTATTTCGTGTTGGGTTCATAGGTTGTGTCAAACATTGTCATCCCTAGATAAAACAATCAAACTGTGTACGACTTCTCCAATTTGTACAAATTATCAAAAAAGCATTCATACACCAACAAAGATACAAATTTGCAATAAATCTTCTATGTCTAAGCAAATCTTTTCCAAGATTAACAATGATAAGATCGGATAAGAGATACATGGTATGGATTCAACATTAGCAATTGACCTAGCATCAAAGAGGACAACAAGCACATATTTGGTTGTAACTTTCAAGCTTCAAGGAGTACAAGAACTGGTGACTTGAACGTCTACAATGGTAAGGATTCTACCACAGCTGGCCAACCAAAATTTCAAGGAGTCTACATCAACCAATTTTACAAAAGATTATGAGTTTAAAACCAAAAAGTGTTATGGCTCAGTTGGTTAAAGCCTCCATTCATTAAAGATAGGTCTTGAGTTTATAACTTATTGTTATTATTTGAAAACTTTGAAATATATGGCCGAGTCTGAGGCCTGATAAATTATATTGGGTTAGGTTCGGACCTAAATATTAAAAGGCCTAGGCCAGCCCGAGCCTGCAACCTAAATAGCAGGCCCAGGCCTACTAGGGCCCGAGCCTGGCCCAGCCCATGCCCACCCCTCATATAAACCCCAAAGTTTTATACGTTTGAAGCTATGCAAGAATTGAAAAAACATTCAAGAAAGCTCAAGATTCAAGCACTTCCCTTAAAAATGCTAACCTTTGCTGAGAGTCAGGGGGCGGATACATCAGTGTCGAAAAGTGATTTACATTTTTTTTTTTTTGGGGGGGGAAGGGAGCACTTATCACTTTTTGACACTGATGTGTCCACCCCCTGATGCCAAGAGGAGGTTAGCGTTCTATAAGGGAGCCGACACAATCCTTTATGGGTAAATGCATGTTGATGTTTGTACATTTCATTAAGTTGCAGAAAAGTATAAAAAGAAGCTGATGCACCATGTTTTCCATTATGAAAAGTCAATAATTTCTACATTTTCTCTTCTTTCCTTTTAAGTTTTATTTTGTTTGATTACAAAGAACAATAAGTCCTAATTAGAGGTATGTTGTTGCTTTAATGGAAGTGACTGTTAATCAAGTCTCATGAGGCTTGAAATGAAAGTCCGGCATATAAAACAATAAATCGGCTAGATAATAGTGGGGTAATTTGAAAATAGAATTTTGACAAAGAAATTTGGTGTTACAAATTTTTAACATGTCCAATGAATCATTGTTTTTTTTATCTTCTACTTATTAATTGTATTAATGACGGTTGAGATTAGGTACAAACCCTTGCTGAATGAACAAAGTCCGAACAAGGTCAAGCGTCAACACATCAGCACTAAAAAAGTGATTTACAGTTTTTGGCACTGATATGTTCGCCCTTATGCCATTCGGACTTTGTTCATTCATGATAGGTTCGTACCAAATCCTAAGGTATTAATGGGATTCTTGTTATTTTCAAGTATCCCAACAGTGAAATAGCTACCAGTGGAGGAAGTAAATACTCTTTTCAAATCTTTATTAACGTCCCAAGCACCCTGGGACCCAGGACGTGGGTTGAGGTGATAACAGCAAGACGCACGGTCCAGACTGGCTGCTAAGAACCTAAGGTAGATCCCTTGTATGAGGGTCCACCTTATCCTTGCACCCACCTACGGCCATGGGAGAAAGCCCAAAAGGAGGAATGACTTCAACTTCATTAGCCTCTTTGCAAGCATTGCCAATGTCTTTTTAAGGCCCGTGCAATTGTTATTGATAGGTCTAATGCTTGTAGGAGCACTAAGCCCGCTTCTGTCCGAAAGCTTCCACCAAAACCTAGGGGCCAAGCTGCCAAAATTTTTATGAAAAAAATGCAGCAAAAAAGCCTATTCCATGTGAAAGATTAGCGTTGAAAAGGCAAGACCGAATGCCAAAAATGGAATGACTTAAAAATCTGCCTGGAACATTCAAGAGACACCAATCACAACTAAGCAAGTCAAGTTGCAAATCATGGGAAGATGTTCTCAAGTTGTTTGTACAGTCACTTGAAAGAGCAGCCTTTCTCTTGTATACAAATTTATTAGATGTCTCCATCCCAAATTGGAAAGCTATTAAGGAGTTTACGAACCAGTTTTGGAGCATACATAGGAGGATCGGTGTTCCAGAATTGGCCAAAGTAAAACAGAGGGAGACCAATGTTGTGATAGACTACATTAACAGATTGGAGAACCTTACATTCTCTTTCCAACAAAGGTTTACTAAGCAGAAACTCATTCTCATGGGCCTCAATAATTTGCAATATGAGTTATCCGCAAGCCTCATTCATAAAACCTCTCCAGACTCTCAAGACTTTCAAGTCTAGAGAGGTTTTATGAATGAGGCTTGCCGATAGCTCATATTGCAAATTGTCGAGGCTTGCGGATAGCTCATATAGCCAAAAAAAAGACACCAAATTCAAAAACACATCATGTGTCAATCAATGGCACACCTACATTGACATATGTCAACAAAGACATTCATTCTCCAAAAAAATTTTAAAAAAAGTCCAACTAGCTAGCTGGTGTGGTCTGAATTTCAAAAGATGTTAGCATACCACATATTCATACAAGAGAATGATTGTCTGTGATAAAAAGTGTTTGTAAACCTCTGTAAACATGCCTTAGATTGACACATGATGTGACAAAAAGAGTTTTTGATGTTTTTAGCCCTATGTATTTTTGAATTTGGTGTCTGTTTTTTTTAACACCTGAACACTTTTTTTGAACCCCAAACACATCATGTGTCAGCTTATAATTCACCATAAACACTGCATACACTTTGTCATCACAGAACATTTTCTTCCTATTTTTCGGTAAGTCTGGCTAGTCAAACGACTGGGGAACTAAGCCATATATGCTCCGGTTTGATCCCTAACCAGGGTTGCACCCAACCGGATTGACTCAGTACCATAAAACGCCAACTAGTAGACTAGGCGGGATTCGGTGCAACTCCTAAAGTTAGCCGAAGGAAGGACTGACATTAAGGGCTGACACATCAGTGCCAAAAAAGTGATTTACACTTTTTCAGACATGATTATCACTTTTTGGCACTGATGTGTTGACCCCTAATGTCAGTCCTACCTTAGGTTAACCTAAGGTAGTCCTATCAAATCCTTAGGGCTAGTAGACATGACCAATCGCCTCTGGGATTTGGGGCACCCCCTTAACAAATGTCTAAGGTCCACCCATATGCAGGGGCAGATACATGGCGAAAAGTGAAAATCACTCATCCCAATCAGTGTAAATCACTTTTTTGATGCCATGTGTCCACCCCTGCATATGGCAGATGTAGGTGTTCATTAAGGGGGCACACTAAAACCATGCCGGACCAATCGACTACAAAAATCAGGACCCAACTTAAACATTTAGTTTATATTTATTTTTGACATAAGCCCAAACGATTGCCTAAAGGATCCTCTACAATTAAAAAGTGTGCAATTAATTGGTTGCCCATATTCGTCAAAACGTGTAGAAATGGGTGCTGTTTTAAAACTCCAGCCCAATTGGTTGCATGGATTTGGTATGCCCCCTTAACATTGCCTATTGTCTGCCTGCATGCAGCAGTGGACACATGGCATTGAAAAAGTAATTTACATATTTTTGGGGGGCAGTTTCACTTTTTCAATGATAGGTATCTCCAATGCATGTGAGCAGACCATGGGTGTTCATTAAGGGGGAATACCAAATCTACAGTGGCCTTGTTTTCAAAACAGAGAATAATTGTCTGTGTTGACACATGCCTAAGTAAGTGTGCTATTGATAGACACATTGTGTGTTTTAGAGTTTGTTGTCTCTTTCTTTACACCTGAACACTTTTTTTGAAACTTATCATTCACCATATACACTACAGACACTTCACAAAATATTTTCTTCCTTGCAAAGACAGAAGCAAACGTTCTGTCCTCCCATGTCCTCTACAACAGGGCATCACGTGATGGTTTTTTGAATTTGGTGCCTCTTCTAAATAGGGAGCAGATGTTCATCTGAACTCTTTTTCTTTTAATCATTTTGCAGTAGCTTTTTGTAGCACAGCTATAAAACATTGGTACGTTGTCTTTTAACATGCGTTGTTTTGTCTTTTAACATGGAGCTTTGGCTTTTTTGTGATCTTTTGGTCATGCTACAAAAAGCTACAGCAAAATTTGAGGGTACCTATTTTTCATTTGAAAATTGTTTTTACAATTTGAATCATATACACCTAACCTTTGTGTGTAGGACACTGCAGGACATATAAAATCCTAGACAGAACATTTGCTCCCATTCAAAGCATATAGAACGTTTTGGGGTTTCAACTTTCAACGGAGTTCGGTTGAATTAGACAATTATTTGTTCCCAATTGTTACTGAAGCAGACTAGATGGGATCAAGGTTGTTAAAACCGTGATCCTACGTAGGGGTGGCCTCATGGATCGAATCGATGATCGTAAGATTCTATTTTCCGCTAGAAATCAAAGGGAAAACTACAATAATAATGATACATGTTAAAGATTCATTAAAATTATTAAAGAAAAATGAATCAAATTTAATTTAGTCCAACTTCTATATATATTTTTTTATCTTTATTAACTAATAAAATATTATACTTTTTCAAAACAAATTACCTAGAAAGTAAATTAATCAAATTACAATATTTTCCAAATTCCAACACCTTAATAACAAAACTTATTAAATTAACTAAGTGGATTC
>JAOXJP010081592.1:0-13892 GCA_025762735.1 Platanus orientalis | reverse complement strand
GCCATCATCACATCAATGGCATCTTACTCAACATCTTAGACCAGCATCTACAAAAGAAGACACTCACACCTATGATTATTTCAAAGACTATCTCCAGTCTCTCATATTGTGCTCGACATCCCAAAGGTCGATTATATGGTTGCCCAACTTTCTTACAAGCTTGGTTACAGAAACATCTATCCATCCTAGCATCCTTCCCAGCTTATGTGTCACGAGATTTGACCCCAACACAGATCCACATTAAAAGTCAGCCTTTTTCAAACAGAACAACCAAATTGGGTTATCAGAACGTACTAGCTACTATGCTCCCTGAACAGATTACCTGGCATCTCAAGTGGCACAAAGCATGCTACCCACTTCTCGCTACTAAGGACTGCACATACATGGTTATCACAGGAGTCCACCAGAGCACTCCCTATGTCCCCATACGTGTCCTACAACAATTTACACTTAGGCAAGATCTTTTCGACTTCCCCATGGTCTTCGAAGATGTATGCAAACTTGATCACCGCACATCTAATCATACACGGTCTATACTAGCCGCTTTATGGGATGACTCACACATCGGAGTCTTAGGACACCCATAGCTAGTATCTACAAAAGCACAGGCTATGACACCCACATGTGAGCATTGGCTTTCACATAAGCCTCTGTTGCAGCCTGCTACCCCTACACCATCTGCTTCTTCGAACAGGAGGCCATGCACCGAATCAGCATCTTCATCGTACACACGGCCTTCTCATGCTCAGAGAGAGTATGAGCAAGCATTGACACACTTAGCTGAAGAACGGGCCTTGCATGCCCAAACCAAGGCTGCATTAGAAGTTAAGACACTTTTGCGTATGGAGACCGAGTTCTCGCACGAGTGCACTCAACATTGGAATACAACTCAAGCCTAGCTCATTCACTCCATGAAAGTGAGCTCAATGACAATAGAACTACCCATGAAGATTTGGGACTCGAGATGAGGCGTAGCAACAGCTTAGCCTTTGCACAGGATCAATGGATACAGTCATGGGTTCATAAGCTGAGAGAATAGATCTTCTCCTTGGGCTACGAATCGATGTCACCTCTGCCACCTTCATTGGTGCCTGATCTTTAGGTTTTGCTTTATGTTTTCCTTTATGATGTATTGGGGTAAGTACCCCCTCCTTTTGTAATCATTTCCAATATGTATTTATTGTACAAAGTTTTTCTTTCAAAAAATCTGGTAGTTGATTAAAGGACAAGAATTCACCTATATGACGTATGCACTTGTAAAAGCACCTGACTAGCAACTATGAATGAACAAGATGAATAAACTTTACAAATAATAACAATACACCTTTCTTTTCTTCCAACTTAGTTAGGCAAGCTATAATTGCTCCCCAAGAGACTCGATTGTAGAAGCAAAAGGAGGCGCGACAGAGAAAAGCAATGGGATACTTACGGCAAGCACTACTCCTCCTATCCTCCCAGAGGCATCCACGGGATTCCTACCTCCTAGCAGGACAGGTCCCAAAGACACCCTCTCAGGTGGATTCAAGTCAGAGGTACAATGATTGATGAGGGACTTCATGTCCCGGCATGGTTGGACATCCACCCCTACGTCTGGTCAATCTTCTTCAACACCCCAAACCTCTTCACTACATCTTAGCCAACCCAGCACCAGCGAGCAACCTCGAATTCCTACCCTTATTGAGTTTGAGAAGCTGATGTTCGAGTACTTGATGAAATAAGGAGGGCCATACAGCCAAAGTACTGTATTTAAGCCACCACCCCCTCCCAGTATGGCCGAGCAGACTTTGCCACATGGCCCATCACATACTTAGGGCCCCATCTATGTTACAACCCCACTCTGAACCATGACCACCTATGTGTAACCGAAACACTGCACCACTTTTGATTTGGAAGAATAGTATGGGTTGTCCACATCAAGTAAAAAGGGAAAGGAGAAAGATGAGACCAGTGCCCAGATAGCCAAGCTCACAGCTGAATTAGAAATGATGAAAGCAGGGCAGGCCCCTATCTCTATGGACTTCGAGGATCTCCAGATCCATCCCGAGGGTGTATTACCTCCGAATTTCCAAATGCCATACATCAAGAAGTATGATGGTACCACCTGCCCCCGGATGCATCTACGCATGTACTACAATTTCATGTTCCAATGGGGACAGGATGAGCGCATCTTGGTTTAGATGTTTGGTCAAAGTCTAGAGAAGAATGCAGGGAAATGGTTGGCAAACCAAGAGAAGAGAAATGCTAGTACTTAGAGGGCCTTGACATGATCATTCCTTAATCATTATAGATTCAATCTAGAATTGTTACCTACCAGGGAAGAAGTAGAGGGTATGAGGCCCGCCACAGGAGAAAGCATAAGGGACTTTGCCTACGGATAGAGGTTGAAGACATCCAGCCTAAAACACCCTATGTCTGAGGAGGACATGATATCTACTTTCATGAGAACATTGAGTCCTACTTACCAATTGATTCTCCTAACCATGTCACAAACCAACTTTGACGAGGTTATCGACAAAGCTACCAAAGTAGAGTTGGGCATTAAGGCAAGCTTGGTACAAGATACGCCACTCGCCCTTGCCAGCTCCTCCAAAACCATGCCAAAAAAGGCGGCAGCCACCCAGCTAGAATCTAACTTTGTACAAGCTATTGAGGTCTCTTGACCCAGTTAGAACAATGGTCATGTTCTGCCTTTGCTATAGCTAACTCAGGACTATCCTGTAGCCATGAATATCATCCCTCCTCAAACACAACAGTTCTACCAACCCAGATACCTGGGTGCACCCAAAGAAGAAAAGAAGAAGAGGAAATTCTTCCCTCTGCCCTACTCCTATAAATACATCATGGAGTACCTCATTAAGAAGAGATCAATGCAGTTGCTTGATTCAAAACCTTCTCCTTACCCTCTACCCTACTGCTATAACCAAGCGGAGCACTATGAGTACCATCAAACTCCAAGGCACACTCTCGACAGGTGTTTCTGTATAAAACATGATATCCAAGACCTGATCGATGAGAGTAAGGTATCATTTGACCCCACACCCACCAATCCTCCACCAAATTCAAATATTATTTAAAACCCTCTCCCCAACCACCTACCACCAAAGCAAGTCAGCTTGATCGGTCTCACCAGTAGCCAATTCAACCCCTCCAGCTACATCACTAAGATCTCAGAGCCCAAGAAGGTCATCTTCTTACTTGATACTGAGCAAGTGTCCACCATAAATGGATATTTTTCCCAGCCTATTCTCCCTCCTGAATATATGCACTTGCTCACGCATATGTGGGAAACAACCCCAAGTAGCCTAATGACAATCCTCCCCCCTGATGTGAACATATACGGGGAAGGTTCAACAACCCATAACCCATTCACCTCTCCCTATATCATCCCACCACCCTCACTATATGCCTAGCTCATTGGCCTATCATCTCCTTGACAAGTCATCAACATTCCCCCATCTACTAGAATCCAACACTTATTGAACTGAGTCCCCTTGGACTATCTAGTCAAGGAAGTGGCTAATCCTGAGTTTTCAAAAGAAGAACTAGATGAGCTCATAGCCTTCATTACCAGATCAAGCAGAGTCTCCAAATTGATCTCATATCTGCATCCCGAGGGCAAAGGGAAAGAGAAAATAATGGAAGAATAAATAAAGACTAAGATACAGAAGCAAACTAGAGAAGTGTAAAAGAAGAAAGAGAATGAGATTTTCAAGGCAGCCATCTGGAAGTCTCACCTGTTCTTGATCGAGCAACTATTTAAAACACCAGTACAGGTCTCCATCTTGGGCATTCTATTGACATTAGAGTAGCATAGGGAGAGGTTCCTTAGTATATTCAGAAAGTCCTTCGTGGATGCATCAATCTCACTAGATAGGTTGGGAAACAGGGTAGCCAGAATGTCAACACTATGAGTCATTACATTCTCAGAGAATGAGATCTCTAAGGGCAACACCGTACACAATAGAGCCATCTACATCACAACACGTCACTCAGAGCTGTGTATTCCCCTCATCTTGGTAGATAACGGACTAGCTTTAAATATCTGCACCAAGGACACACTAGATACATTGGAAGTTCCCTCAGATTATGTGAAACCCAACCCTTGTGACATAAGGGCCTTCGATAACTCAATTAGTCGTGGCCAAGGAGAAGTGTTCATTCCCTTAGTGATAGAAGGAAGAATGTTTCAAGTTTAGTTTCAAGTGTTGAGTATACCATCCTTCTTCACCATGCTATTGGGAAGACCGTGGATTCACCAAGTAGGTGTCGTATCATCCACTCTCCATCAGAAAGTCAAGTTCATCATCAATGATGAAGTCATTACAGTACTGATAGATACAGATGTCATCATAAGGACAGGGCAGAAAATACTAGGAGTCCAGAGTTTGCAAGCACCAAACACTTTCACCTCATACCAGTTTGAGGTTGTGCACACAAAAGAAGAAGCGGTAGAACTAAAGAGGAAGGCTGAGATACTTCCACCTAAGTTCAACATGATGGCCAAAATGAAGTTCGATCTGAACAAAGGCCTAGGCAAACACTCTTAAGGAAGAAAGACCCCCATCAAGGTCATCAGAGTGTCATACAAGGTAGGCTTAGGGTTCAAACCATTAATCAAGCATCTTCTTAGGAGGAAGAAGAAGAAGAAAGCCGACCGCAAGGCCATACAACACTTTGTACCTACTTCTAGATTACCCAAGACTTGCACCCCTACCAATTAAAACACCAATTCAAACAATCTACCCTAGCTTAGCACAAAATATGCACCAACAAAACCACTCGTCATTCCCCCTCCAATCACCAGTAAGCATTTTGTTTACCATCTCGAGGTTGTTCCTCATACCCATTTGTTCAACCATAGGCCGTTTGTCCCTGAGGCCGGGGAATGTTCAACCCCTATCACCTCAGAATATAGGGAGGACAACCTAGCTCCTCTAAGTCTACTCTCACTCCTCGATGATGTTAGAGAAGCACTATAATCAATATTTGCGAGTGGAGAGTTAGATTTAGGTGAGCTTGACCCTGACCAGGTCAACATGCCAGAGACATGGGTACCTTGGGTAGCCACAGAGCAAATCCGACAAGCCAACTTCATAGTAGCAGAGGATGAGGATCAGGTGATGGATTGATTGATCGAGAAAAGAGGCTAGGAAGAGCCAACCATTCTCTACTCCAGTTTATGTTTTCAAAAAGCTTTTAGTTTTCTCTTCACACCTTTTTATATAAGAACTATGTAGACTTGATCCCTAATGACTCATGAATTGTCAAAGCACTTAACCAATTCACTTGTAAGGGGTACATAGGCAACCTGATACGCAGTTTCAGGCCCAGTCACTTTCAAAAAAAAAAATCTTTTGTTCAAAGAACTACGTGCGGCTTGATCTTAACAAACCAATGTTTTCAAAGGCACTTATGCTAAAAGTCAAGTATGTAGGCAACCTGAGAAATAACTCCAGGCTTAGCTATTTTTTAAAAGAAAAACAAAAAATGTAAATTTGGTCCACCCCTAAAACCAGAACTATGCGTAACTTGATCCCGGCTGAACAAACTTTACTAAGCTTGTGATCTGCGCAAACATCGGGTATGTAGGCAACTTGGAGCTGATTCCAAGTCCAGTTGCTCATCGGGTATTAAATACCCCTTTTCATGTAGATTCATACTAGAAAAAAAACATTTCTTTCAAAATAGGAGCAAGAGGAATGGAATGATGAAGAGGTAATGCCAAAAGAGGTTATTGAGGCCTTCGAGTGCCAAGAGAAGCGGAATCTTCCATTCGTAAACGACCTCCAACAAGTCAATCTTGGTTCAGAAACCATGCCTAGAATTGTAAAAATTGGGACCCCCAACATCAGATCTGGGGCATGCCCTGTTTAACTTACTTTGAGAGTACATAGACATTTTTGCATGGACTTACGTAGACATGCCTGGTCTAGACACAGACCTTGTCATCCATAAGCTTCCCACTAACCCAGATATTCATCCCATCAAGCAAAAGCCTAGGCATCTAAGACCAGATTGGTCCCTAGCCCTCAAAGAAGAGATCCAAAAATGACTAGACATAGGCTTCCTTTTGTTTGTCCAATATCCCTATTGGTTAGCCAACATCGTCCTTGTACCCAAAAAGGATGGCAAGGTCCAAATGTACATAGACTACAAAGACCTAAACAGAGCTAGTCCCAAAGATGACTTCCCCTTACCCCACATTGATGTGCTCATAGACATTACTGCTAAACATGAGATGATGTCCTTCATGGATGGGTTCTCAAGATATAATCAAATCAGGATGTCCATAGAAGACTGTGAGAAGACTACTTTCACGACCCCTTAGGGCACATTCTACTATAAAGTAATGCCATTAGGCCTCAAGAATGCAGGGAAAACCTATTAGTGGGCCATGGCTGCCCTCTTCCATGACATGATCAACAAAGAGATGGAAGTCTATGTTGATGATATGATTATCAAATCCTGTCAGAAAGAAGATCATCTGACCCATCTATGAAAGTTGTTTGCCCATCTCAAAAAGTACAAATTGAAACTAAACCTGAACAAGTGCATATTTGGAGCCTCCCATGGAAAATTGCTAGGATTCATCATCAATGAGAGAGGCATAAAAATTGATCCCTCTAAGGTCAAAGCAACATTGGAATGCCTACACCTCACACAAAGAAGGATATACGTGGTTTCTTGGGTTATATCCAATACATCAATCACTTCATTGCTCAGTTCACTCCCATCTATGAGCCCCTATTTAAACTCTTGAGGAAGAATGTTTCAACCCAATGGAACGATGACTGCCAAACTACCTTTGATAAGATCAAAGACTATCTACTAAGCCCACCTGGGTTAGTCTCTCCAGAGCCAGGCCGTTCATTGATATTGTATTTGACCGTCCATGACAGCTCCATGGGATATGTGCTAGGACAGCATGACAAGACATGAAAGAAGGAACAAGCCATCTATTATCTAAGCAAGCATTTCATTGACTATGAAACTAGATACACTCCTCTTGAGAAGACCTACCTATCTCTAGTCAACATCTCCAAGAGACTTCAGCACTACTTCCTTTCATACAAAGTATTCTTGATTTCTTAGATAAATCTCATCAAGTATCTACAAGAAACTTGCAACCACAGGAAGAACTGCCCGATGGGTCATGATGCCATCAGAGTTCGACATCACCTATGTCTCACAGAAAGCTATCAAGGGGCAAGCCATAGCCGACTACTTAGCAGATAAACTAGCAAATGAACCTTCTTCCTTGAAATTTGACTTCCCTGATGAGCACATACTTTGTTGAAGTTGAATCAAGTAAGATAGTCAGATGGAAGACGTGCTTTGACAGAGCCGTCAATTAGTTAGGCTACAGGATTGGAGCCGTGATCATTTCCCCAACAGGTGTCCTCATTCCAATCGCCATAAGGCTACACTTTCAATGCACCAACAACATAGCCGAGTATGAAGCTTGCATCATTGGTTTGAAGGCAGCCATTGATTTTAGCATTGATGAGCTAGAAGTTTACGGAGACTCAGCACTTGTTATGAAGAAGAAACTGGAGATTGGTTCATTCGAGAGGAGAAATTCCTAGACTACCATGAATGTCTACAAATCCTGTCCAAGAGCTTTAAATATCTGACTTTCGACTACATTGGTAGAAGAAGGAATAGCTTTGTAGATGCTTTGGCCACTTTAGTTTCCATGATTGACATCCCTCAAGGGGAAAATATAACACCCATTGAGATTGAGTAGAGAAATAAGCCAACTTACTGCTTATAGATTACAACTATGGATATAAATAAGGAGCCTTAGTTCCTCAACATCAAGAACTATCTAGAAGATCAAACTCTTCCATCCATGGCTTCCAAGAATGAACAACATGCTTTGTGGAGACTATCAGCTCAATTTGTATTACATGGTGGGACTCTATACAAGAAGTCCCCTCATTGTCCTCTTGAGATGTGTAGATGAAACTGAGGCCTTCACGATCATTGAAGACATCCACGGAGGAGAGTGCGGCCCACACATGAATAGGCTCATGCTTGCCAAGAAGATCCTTCAACTAGGCTACTGCTGGTCAACCATGGAAACATATTGTTGTGTACATGTAAAAAAGTGCCACACTTGCTAGTATTATGCCAACATCATCAAAGCACCAGCCTTTGAACTATACAACCTGACTACCCCATGGTCATTCTCCATGCGAGGAATTGATGTAGTAAGACCCATGCCTCAGAAGGCCGCCAATGGACATATGTACATCATTGTGGCCATCAACTATTTCACCAAGTGGGTCAAAGCCATATCTCTAGCAGCAGTCACAATGAAGAACACAACCATGTTCATACAGAGAGACATCTTCTGCCAATATGATGTTCCCAACAAAATTATCACTAACAATGCAACCATTTTTGTAGGAAAGATCTTGAACTACTCTACAAGAAGTTTAAGATTCACCACCATCGATCCTCTCCATATAGACCACAGATGAACGGAGCAATAGAAGTAGCCAACAAAAACCTCAAGAAGATCCTATAGAAAATGACTGCTAATCACTCCAACTGGCATGAGATGTTACCCAATGCACTGATGGCCTACAGAACTTCAATTCACACTTCAACTGGAGAAACCCCCTATTCAGTGGTCTACGGCATGGAGGTGGTCCTGCCTATTGAAGTTGAAATTCGAAGTCTCTAGTCTTAGCCAAGGCACAGATTCCAGAGTCAGAATGGGCATAGGTTTGACACAACAATTGAACCTTATTGAAAGAGACTACAAGAGATGAGCAATGGGTAAGCCTATCAGAGGCGCATGGCCATGGAATTTAATAAGCGGGTTAGACCCAAAGATGTCGAGGAAGGAGATTTAGTTCTCAAGAAGGTCCTTCCACATGAACAGGCACCACGAGGGCAACCTCGGTCAAATTACAAAGGACCCTTCATTGTCAAAATGAAGCTAACCAGTGAGGCACTACTCTTAGGAAACATGGATGGGGAATACTTCCCCAGATTTGTAAACTTGGATCAAGTCAAAAGGTTCTTTACTTGACTACTGTAAGGTTGACTTTTGCCATGAAAACTTGAAATGAAGAGACCTTGAATGGTCATTTTACTGAAACATTTTCCTACCTATCTATTGTTGCATTTCCATAATCATGTTCATTTCTATAAATCCAAAGCAAAAAGAAAATCAATGGCTTAACAAAAACAATAGAGAAAAAAAGAGAAAGCAAAAGAAAAAAAAAAGGAAAAGAAGAAAAGCAAAAAAGAAAAGCTTATAAAGAACCATGATTTTCTTCAAAAACATACAAGGATTTTGTAGAGAAACATGATCATCTTCAATACAAGGGGCATTTATAGAGAACCATGATTATCTTAATACATGGGAATTTGTAAAGAACCATAATCTTCTTCCAAAACATGAAAATCTTGTATAAAACCATAATCTTCTTGAAGCAATAGGCATTTTATAGAAAACCATGATTCTCAGTCTGCAATAAGCCTCTGATCAAGAGCCACTCATATTTCCAAAACTTTCAACTCTCGCCTACCCAATAAACTGTTCATTCAGCAAAGCAACCATTCAAGTCCCGTAGCACTTCAACAAGTTCTAAGCACAAGTCAGCAATACACAAGTCAAGTAGTCAATCAGCTTGGAATAAGAGCATACAGCTCATCCAGTCAGTCCCCCGAAGCCCAAACCTATCTGAGGACAGGGGCAAAAAAGGGATAGAAACAAAAAAAATTGTAAAGCTTAGAGTGAAAATCGGAAATGGCGCCCTAACCCAGTCCTGGCAAATAGGGGCAAAAAAGGGACAAAGACAAAAATAAATTTTGAAAAGCTCGGAGTGAAAATAGGAATCAGCACTTTGACCTAGTCTTAGTAAACAAGGCAAAAAAGGGAGCAAAGTTAAGTCAATACTTAGGGTGAAAACTAGAAATGGCACCTCAAGTCAATCAAGTCATGAGCACACATCATCAAAGACCATCTTAGGACAAAGCAAGAATAAAGACCTCAAACAAAGCAAGCACACATCATTCTCTTGAGAAAAGTACATTCAGCACCCAAAACTTACAAACCTTTCACACCTTGCCCGGATTAGGCAAGATGTCACCAATATATGAAAAAATTACCCTATGTATTCATGAGTGATACAACAGGTCATGCTTAATGTTTAAAGACCCCGAGGGGCCCAAATTTTCAAAGATCAATAGAAAGATTTATGAGAAATGAATTTTCAAAACCTCTTTTAAAAAGAAAGTGCAAATGAAAAAGTTAGCCAATCTAGGCTTTAAAGCTTAATCATCAATCAAACGACATTGTTAACCTTTCAAAAGCATTTCCTGTCTCACTACAAAAGTCTTCTGCATAGCTGTCAATGACTCAGGGATAAAGGAGCAAATCAACAACAAATTGAGATGAAGCATCATCCCCAGCAAAGCGTCACTCATGACCAGACAAAGCTGGAGATGATACCTCATCTCCCCAAAGAAAAGCGGAGATGTTGCATCATCTCCCATCAATTGTGATTGGAGAAGACTCGTCACTTCCCAATAAAACAAATCTAGATGAAATATCATCCCCAGTTGAGCACCATTAGTGGCCAAGCAAAGCCGAAGCTGATACCTCATCTCCCCAAGAGGAAATTAAATTGAGATGAAGCATCATGTCTAGCCAAATGCCATTCATGGCCTAGCAAAGGGCCATCTACGACCAAGCAAAGCTAGAGAATCTCCCAAATATAAACTGAAAATGATACACCATTCTCCATCAATGGACGTTGATGTATCACCTCTAATCAAATAGCAAGCAATGAAGTTAAACCATGGCCCCTGAGCAACAAGATTGGGCCATGGCCCTGAACAATAAAATTGGGCCCTAGCCCCTATTAAATGAAATATGGGTCACTGCCTTTTAAGGAATTTGGGCCTTAGCCCCTCTGTAATAAAATACAGGCTACCACCCTCAAGGATGAGATATGGACCACCACCCCAAGGATGAAATGCAGGCCGCCACCCTCAAGGATGAAATGCGGGCTGCTGCCCCCTAAGGATGAAATGTGGGCCACCGCCCCTTAAGGATGAAATGTGGGCCACCACCCTTAATGAAGAAATTGGGCCGCTGCCCTCAAGGATGAAATATGGGCGGCCGTACCTTAAGGATGAAATGCGGGCCGCCGCCCCTAAAGGATGAAATGAGGGCCACCGCACTCAAGGATGCCATGTGGGCCGCCGCACCTTAAGGATGAAATGTGGGCCGCTATCCCTAAAGAATGAAATTGGGTCATGGCCTTGAACAAAGAAATTGGGCCATGGCCTTGAGCAAATGAAGTTGGGCCTTGGCCCCTCTACAATGAAATATGGGCCACTACCCTTAAGGAATTTAGGCCTTAACCCCTTAGCATTTCGAATTTGGGTAAAGGCCCCTCTAGAGTAGGATCAATCCCTTAAAAATCTCTATAATTTTGAGGTAACCTTGTAAATCTCCCTACATGATCCAATAAACACCTGAAACTTGAAGCCCGCTCCTTTAGCAAAAGTCTATTCTCATGGCCAGCATCTGAAACCTAAAGTCTGCTCTGTTGGCAAAAGTCCATTCTCATGGCAAGCATCTGAAACCTAAAGTCCGCTCCATCGGCAAAAGTCCACTCTCATGGCAAGTACTTGAAACCTAAAGACTGCTTCGTCGGCAAAACAACTATAGCAAAGTCCATTCTTATGGCAAAGCACTTAAAACCTAAAGACCGCTCTGACGGAAAAACAATTACAATAAAGTCCATTCTTATGGCAATGTTTGATAAAAAATGATGCATTGATCATTTTCAATCTTGAAATTAGGCCGCGTAAAGGTTTAGTGAGGACTCCCCCTCACAAAAATGGCCAAATTTCGACATCACAGTTGCCTATCGGGCATAGGCAAATGTAGATCATCATTTCATCACCTACGTAACATGATAAAACATGAATACGTAGCACCGATCCTTGTGATCTCTATAGCTTTCGGAGTTAATCCCAAAAACTTCCTGATATGCTCTACTTAGGCCTCCGTAGGTTCGGTGAGGGACTCTAGGTTGCCTCACCAGAAATGGTCGAAACCATTAACGTGACAGATTGCCTTTTGGGTATAGGTAAGTGTCGACATCATCCCATAGCCTATATATCATGACAACCACCTTTGGAAATTGGTTGAAACAAGTATGTAGCACCGATCTTTGTGATCTCCATGGCTTTCAGAACAAGCCTAAAAACTTCCTGATAGCCCTGATTAGGCCACCATAGGTTCGATGGGGGACTCTAGGTTGGCTCACCAGTAAATGGCCAAAACCATTGACATAACAGACTATCTACCTGGGTATAGACAGATGTTGACATCGATCCATAGCCTATATATAATGAAAATCATCTTTGGAAATTGATTGAAACAAATATATAGCACCAATTCCTCAGAATCTCCATGGCTTTCAGAGTAAGCCCAAAAACCTCCTAACATACCCCATGCAGGCTACATAGGTTCGCTAAGTCATGTCAGTCCCCAACTTTGTAGAAAGGCCTTCATAGATAAACTGCCTATCTGGGGTCTAAGTAGGCATCATCACCTCATAGCCAACGTATTATGCTAGCCATGTTTGTAGATTGGATGGTTGAAATAGATGCGTAGCACCGGTCTCTTAAGATCCCATGGCTATCGAAATGAGCCCAAAAAGTTTCCCACAAGCCCTGTCGGTAATCTTTGAACCATGAACAAATTGCCGCGTTGCATCCTGGTTATTCGGACATAGCTAAATGTTGCACTTCGATTCATAGTCTATGTATCATCTTAGCACTAATACCATTAGGGAGTTATGCATGGTATATAGCATTGAGTTCCTTGTCATCACAACCTCTACAACTTTTAGAGAGAGCACAACAACATCTCTAATCCCGGTCGGTCCTCGACCTACCCTCTGTCTAAGTCGGGACAATTATAAGGTATGATTCATCTGTGATGTCTATTTATGGAGACTTAAATACACATCATAATTCAATCCATAAAGTATGTGAAATTCCTAAGGCTATAGCTGGACTACTATCATGCTTGAAGAATCCTCCTCACAGCAAACGGGTTACTTGTGAGAAAAACACATCATTGCTTATTGGGAAAGAACTCATAAGATTTCTCTACATGTCCAACCAAGCCAACCTTCTAGTTCAAATTTTGGCACAGCCCAATCTATACTTTAGAATGGTTTACTTGCATCGGCCATTCCAGTTAGTACTTTATTTGCCGCATGATTTACTAATAGCTACCCCATGATGTTGTCCAACATTAGACAATGACCAATATCACACTTCAATCCATAGAGTCTATGGGATGCTAGCTTCTAGCCATAATGTTTTTCTATTTATAGTCTAAGAACTTATCAAGCTTGAGTAGTACTTCTATAGCACGGGTTACCAGTGAGAAAAACCCTTCCATAGCTTCTCGAGAAAGAGCGTACCAACATTTCTCTATAAGTTCTGACGGTCACCGCTCAACAGACCGACCTGTTAGCACCGACCTTAGTGATGCTTGCTTATTGGGACATAAGCATTGTGCTGCATTCACCCTCAAACGTTGTGTTATACCTACTATAGCAAAGACTGGGTTGCTATTACTTAGGCAAGGCACAATACCTGATCCTAACGGATTCTGCCCCGGCATGTTCCCCTGCCTTGACAATATTTAAGTGGGATGAGAATGTTGTCATGGATCAATTTATAGCCTATGTAGCCATCGCTTTGTAGATGTGTAGCACTGACCCTCCAAGGTCCCATAGCTTTTCTAGAGAGGGCTTCCAAAATCTCTCCATGAGTCCCATAAAATACAACATTCGCCTAAGTGGGACAAAGGCAATGTTGTAGATCGATCTAGCTATCTA
>JAOXJP010081581.1:0-14972 GCA_025762735.1 Platanus orientalis | reverse complement strand
GGTTGACCTGTTTTGACCCGAAACACGTTTAGGGTCAACCCTAACCCACTTATTTTCATGTTGGGTCATGTCGGGTTTGCGGGTTGTGTCAAACATTGCCACCCCTAGTTTTGAGCACATATGCAAACGAAACATAAGTTCTGTGACCCTCAATAACTGCATCACAAGTTGACAGGTAATGTGATTCCTCTTTTTGGGCACTTATTTTTTATTTGGATACCTTTTCTGATGTTTTTAACCCTGTGCATCCTACATGTCAGTCTGTGATTTGGTCACAAAGGGTCATGAACTTTTGGGAATGGAACATTTGCTCACATTATAATTAATCAACGAGTACCCTTTATCTCAAACGAATGAATTTCGTACTGATGCATTTGAACAGCACCAAGGGGCTGACGCATCAGTGTTGAAAAGTGACTTACACTTCTTGTGGGAGGGGTGCTTATCACCTTTTAATGCTGATGTGTCCATCATTTGGATGCATCAGTATGAATTTCATTCGTACTTAATCTTCTTCCATTTATCCAATTTATGCAAGCCTAAACGTGGGCACAAGCCAGGACCATACATTTTCTATTTAGAGTCGATTGGGCTAAGTCCTGCTCACACTTACCTGATGTGACCCCTAATTCTCAAGCCACATGGTAGGCTCAAGAGAATCACAATTTCTTGAGCTCATGTTAAATAATTCAAAAGTAAAAAACCCATTTACTTCTAGGATCAAATTCTTTATTGCCCATTATTATAATAACAAAACAAAACAAAAAAATGCTCAAGAAATTGAATTTCTAAACTATATATATATATATAAAGGTGGTAGACATAGAGCAAATGGATACAAACTTACAAGGCTTGTTATTGTTACCGAACAATGAGATATTTATAATAATCCTTTGATGTCGCAACTGGTAGAAGTGAGTAAAGACACATCCCATCTCTCTTCTTCCTTAATGTTAGTTGTGGAGGCTGGTAATGGGTTTTAATTTATCAAAGAAAAAAAAACAACAACAACAGCAACAATAAAGTATGATATGACTAATTGATGTTATGTTTGAGCTATAATAGTCACCTTCAAAAAAAGTTCGTCTCCATGTAGATACTGCCATAAAGCCTCTTCCGTCAAGGTGGGCAAAAGCTTCTCCGGAGTTCAATAGGGACTTCTCTTTTATTGATGTGCAAAGAGATTGATAATCTACTTTATTCTATGTGGGCTGAATCCTGTGGTTCGTAGCTTTTTTATATTTTATTTTCTTTTTTTAATAAATATCTATTCATCAAACAAGGTATTGCTATAAATTGTTATCCAACTACTTAAGATCGGTTACATGAAATTTGTTCAACTGCTTCACTGTATCTAGGATCAAATCTTTTACTAAATTAGGGTTTCATCTTCCCATCTATTGAATTATTCCTCACCAAAGATCCTAGTGTTTGCTTCAAGTGACCACTTGTGTACTGGTTTAAATTCTACAAAAATAAAAAATAAAGAGGGGGGAAAGGAAATAAAAAAACCAAACCTGCAACTATGATAGCTAAATGCCTCAGTGCACCTCATCCATGATTCGGTAATCGTCATGCGTACAACAATATCAACCAGAAAGATTTATCAGAACTACTTTAGTTCTTCTACCAAAAGATAAAAAGAACTACCTGGGTTCAATTATTTCATAAGCACCTATATCTTTTCTCACTATTTAAACTTAATTCAGGCCTTTCACCCTGATCTCTTTTAATGTCTTCAATTTGCATCATATCACTCCTCATTATTGCAATCCCTGCCACGACCCTAACATCTCAGTTTACTGTGGAACATATACACACATGAGACTTATCTCAAAACTTTTATGTCATGGTATACTGTACAATGGTGGGGGTGAACATTCAATACTAATGGGTGTGCACCCATAAAAAATGTGTCAAGGGCGGCACAAGTAACACTTCAACAGATATATATGCACCATCAAACTTGTATTATTACCCAAAAAATAGAATACTAACACAAACTTATTTGTTTATTTGTTCATTTACAGTTTTATCATCTGTCATAGGCTCATCACATTTAATAAAACTTGGTGCGTATAAATTTTAATCATTTTCCCACTTAAATATAATACTTCTTATCTTCTCTTTTTAAAAAATAAAAATTCAAAAGGAGAAAAGAAAGGCCACATGAAAATAATCATTACCTGTCAAATGCAAAAAGGTAGAATCTAGAATCAGGATTTTAATGTTATTTGCCACAATAGTGGTCACACATGTTTAGGTAGGATGGGTTTATACAAATGTAAAAGTGATTGGAAAGACATAAACACAATCAAAATTTTCAAAAAAAAAAATAATTTAAAGATGATGAGTTACCAATTAAAATTATTGGTGGAAATAAAAGTTAATTTTAAAATGTCAATTAATATAGTAGGTGGATAGATATATAAAATAAAATAAAAAAGTTGAATGGAAGATGCACCATCAAAATAAATAATGGATATGGGTAACAGACTGCGTGCTAAAAATAAATAAATAAAATAAACAGAAAAATCACACAAAATTGTTGAAATCAGAGTCATTTTCAGCAAAAACAACTGTTCTCCATCTTCACTTGCTTCTTAATATATTACATTTTATCATTTATACGAACATTCGATAATGAGTAAGTACTGAACATGCTTCTTGTTTTTTTATCAGTACTGAACATGCTGTTGAAATCCAATATTTTTGGATCAACCTATTTTAACTTATTAGAAAAGCAATTCTAGGCAAATTTAGTTCACCATTACAACCATTAATTTACAAACCAATGTACTTGAGTGCTTCATACGAGAGATTTTTCCAATCATCATTCGATCAGTAGTGATTATACTATTGCTAAATGCCTTAAAACTTCATATTCATTATTATCATCATCAATTCCGTCTATCACCATTTTGTCTAAACTCTTTTGGAACAAAACGGGCGAGTGGATTGTATCTGCTCCTCTCTGCACCTGTCAAGGGGAGGGCACATCAGCACACTTGTCGGCACTGATGTGCCCTCCCCCTGACAGGGTGCAGAGAAGAGCAGATGATAAGAGAAGCGGATACAATCTACTCAAAAAATGGGATGCATATAGCCTCACATCCTAATCCGTTAAATTATGTTAATTTCCCCATCCTTACACATCACACAACATGAAAATCTTACTCAACCCATCAAAATAATTAAGTTGGATCATTCGGGTTCAGGTTAATTAACTCCAACCAAACTTGCAATTCTAGATCCATTTAGGCTGTATTTTGGTTAGAGTTATTTAAGCACAAATTTGAATAAAATACATACAGATATTGACAAGCTAATATAAAGTTAGATTTACTTCCGAATCAATGACACTCAATCAAAGTCCGATCCCTTGTCATGCCCCAGATTAATTTCAGGCCAGATGTATGCGTTATGAGTGGGTGGAAGCGTTCGAACGTGGCGTGCTGAGCTTCTAGTCATCTTTTACTTCTATTTATTTAGTTTTATTTACTTATTATTTATCTTTTAGTATCATATATTTACTTATTCTACTAAATTATAAGATTATGAAAGCAATATCTAAGACCTACGAATAAAGGGCACGTAGAACGGTCTAGAACCCCATAACTTGTCATCTGCCACAATATAAGAGGAACAGGACTCAATGATGGAAGAACTCCACCTAAACAAGTAACTAGACCAAAATTGTCTTCAACTAAATGATCTCAACCATCTATTTTTCTCTATTCACTTGAACAGTCAAGAAAAATTCCATTAGACTTTCAGAAGCTTAAAGATAATATATTTTTTGGCAATCACAAAGAAAAACAATTTTATGATCAAACATGCTAATTTTTGGCATAGGTTAGTTTTTAAGGTGAAACCCATCTATCGATAAAACCCAAAACGTGAGCATGAGACACGTGGCAAGCTTATTGGCCTAGATCATCTACCATTCTTGCAGCCCAAGGCTCTAACGCTCTCTTTTCCAAAGCATTTAATCATCTTTAACAGTGAAAGCAAAATTAAAAGAAAAAGAAAAAGAAACGATTTTCCGAAAGGCAAAGGCGACATCCAAGGCCCGCCCAATAGATTTAAACTCAGAAAGAAACTTCCCCACCCCACTTGAGAAAAGAGGGAGGGAAATTCAGGCTACTCCTCACTGATCCCTCTTCATTGACCCTATGGATTTGGTGAGACTGACAGCATGGGCTAACACATCAGCACCAAAAAATAAAAAATCAACTCCCAAAAAATGTAAGTCACTTTTTTTTTTACGCTGATGTGTCGGCCCCTAATGTCATTCTTGCTTTAGTCTGATTTTAGGAGTCTCTCCAAATCCCGCCTCTTTCATTAAATGGTAAATTAGGGTTTTTTAGTAAATACATTACCCTTTGCTAAGCGCCGTGATTCGTACTTTCGCCGGTTTCCAATCTCAAAAACTGCTTCTCGTATCGGGATGCAACCGGCACGTGGCATCTCGTGATAAGAATTATGTGTCTCCACCGACCTTCCAGAGTTATCTTTCCGTAGCATTCTCGTGCCGACATGTCGGGACCCGCAATCACCGCCTCCCATGCTGTAGCACACGTGTCAGAGATCACATTGGTTACCGGCAGCAACGACATTACGGCACTTCCGTCAGTCTCCCACTCTCCTCCCTCATTTCTACTCTTTCTTTTGCTTTGATATTTCTTCGTCGGTTGCAACGCTCGATCGGGTCACCTTCCACTTTATTTAATTAGCTAATAAATCGCGTCAGATCCGCGTAGTAATTCACTTTTTCCCTCCTCCAATGGTGTCCTACCACTTGTTACACAGGACCTTGATTAGGTCATTTACGGTAGGAGGATCCGTTCCGGCTATAAAATATAAATCATGACACTCTCAGGCTTGCATTCCAATCATCGCAAACCCAAACCCTTAGAACTGATCCTTTCTGTCCAAGTGTCACTGTTCGTAGCTCTTTACTGTTCAACGTTTCGTTATTGTGTGTTTGTTTGCTGACGTGAAAGCATGGCTGAGGAGCACCACCACAAGAACCATGAGTGCGAGGCCACCACCACCGACGTTGAGGCCACGGACCGTGGGATGTTTGATTTCTTAGGGAAGAAGAAAGAAGAGAAGCCGCAGGAGGAGGTGATCGTGACTGAGTTTGAGAAGGTACAAGTTTCGGAACACGAGGAAAAGAAGGAAGAGAAGCCCAGTCTCGTGGAGAAGCTCCACCGATCTCACAGCAGCTCTAGCTCGTCGGTAATATTTCATTACACTCGTTATGACATATTTCTTTTTTCTTTAGAAGGTGAAGGTTAAGTTAAAGTCACTTTAGGAACGCAGGTTAGATTCTTGCCCACTTGTTTGTTAATGTCACTCACAGACTTTGTTGGGTTTCTGTGATGTTTCAGTCTAGCGATGAAGAAGAAGTAGGAGAAGGAGGGGAGAAAAAGAAGAAGAAGAAGAAGAAGGGATTAAAGGAGAAGATATCGGGCGAGAAGGATGACACATCCGTCCCAATAGAGAAGTGTGATGACATCTCCCATGGAGACGCAACACTCCCGGAGGAGAAGAAGGGCTTCCTAGAAAAGATTAAAGAGAAACTACCAAGTCAGAAGAAACCCGAAGACGCCACTCCTGAGATTCAACCTGCTCCCGTTCCTGCTCCGGCCGAGTACGGCGGAGAGGTGCATTGTCCTGAAGGCGAGGCCAAAGAGAAGAAGGGCATCTTGGAGAAGATCAAGGAGAAGTTGCCTGGCTATCACAAGAATGAAGAAGAGAAGGAGAAGGAATGTGGCACACACTAGAGATTCTGTTTGGAATGATCGTCTCTTTCTTACTTTTGGGGGGTTATATATGTTGTCCACTTGTTTCTTTATTAAATTATGATGTTGTGTTTGTATCTCTACTATGTATGTATAAAAGTGCATAATAAGTGCTTACGTCTACTAGTTTGTTTTGGATTTTGGTTTGTTTCTATCGAAGGGGAGAGTGATTAATCATTTTCTATTGTTGTTAGTGAACTAAAATGAATAGATTACTTCCTCTTTTCTTTCTTTTGTATAAATGTTTTCCTTAGACCCAACAGCTGTCACTTTACTTATGCTTTGCATCTTTTCTCGGATGTAACTCCACCCAAAAACCACTTCATTGAATCTTGTGTGACAATCCATGATGAATGGAAGAAAAAAATTGCTTTAGAGTTGAATTTCCAATTTACGATCACATCTTAGTCATGTGGAGTTTGCAATTTTGCGTTTGATTTGGCAATAAAACAAAGAAAGTTTTTGAATAATTATAACCAGGAATGATTGACCCAGGACGATAGATAGCGGATAGAAGGTTATTCAATAAAAATCTGGCTGGAATGGAGATGAGTGAGGGTAGGGAGAGACGAACTCGAGAAAGGTCGAAAGTAGGAATGAGTAGGGGTGGAGCGGGAGGGCGGGACCCTTTGAGTTGAACACTAGAACCAATAACCATCTTAGTAATTCTAGATATTAAAAATATAAATAAAATAATCAAGTTTTCATTAACGTTAACGAGACCACCCCGGTTTCCCAACCTATGAAAAAACTGAGGGCCGTCGGTTTTAGTCAGAATTTCCCAGTCACAATAGGCCGGTTGTTGAAATATATCAAGTATCTTAACTCTAACCTCTCCTACAACCCGGGTTTAGGAGAGATGGTTAATTGCTTTATATGAGATGGACTTTCTATGCACATGTATCCACGTTTTGTGGATTAGCACCTAGTTCCCCGTGTTCATTGTCAAGATTGTCCCTCTTGAGGGGGGGAGTGTTGAAATATATCAAGTATATTAACTCTAACCTCTCCTACAACCTTACAGTTTGGGAGAAAAGGTTAATTGCTTTATTTAAGACCCGCAACCAGGGCAGTACCTCACAGGAAATTTGCAATACTTTTCTTAAAGGAGAATAGTAGGAAATTTGACTCACGCAACCCATTGAATTAGAGACCAAATCATCTCCTGTCGGCTAAAGTCTTGTTAATGCCTTGTCTATTTTGGAGTGCAACATGTGGCAAAAAAAACACGAAGTGGATCATTCATCTGTTTTAATTCTTTAGCCCTGCATCGCACTCCTAAATAGGCAAGATGTTAAGGGGACAAGAGAGGATCCTGAGTGCATTGAATCAGGTGGATCTGTTAGTCAACTTACGAGTTCATACAAAAATAGTTTTAAAAACTAAAGAGCATATTCAGGGAAATGGACAATATAGAAGAGGTTAAGTTATGTATATATATCACCCGAATAATAAATAATGAGCCACAATATCAAACTTAATTATAAGTGTTGGTGGGATATTGATTTTCTTTTTTCTATCCTAATCAAACAGGTTCATACTGCCCCAATTAAGAGGACTTTAACTCGCCTTCATAAATAAATATATGAAAATCAAATTAATAACTGTAAGTTACAAGAAATTAAAATATATATGTTTTGTTTGATTTGATCAAAGCTGTTACTCTTTATTAATTAGGTACGCTCTTCCTTAGTAGTAAACAATTCGATCATAACCTAAACAATAATACACTACAAGCTACTAACTACAGCTATTGAACTACATGACAAACACTAAGTTACTTCTACTCCTAATCCTAGTTAAAAGATTTGATTGATTGGTCGAGGATCCTTTTTTTCGTTTGTTGGTATGCAATTTATATCACATCGATCACTTATGAAAATTTTCCTCCACTCTACTAATTTTCCTTTACATTGCATGCTCCTCTAGTTGTCATTAATCACATCCAATGGTAACTTCCTTCGATTCCCCGATCATATTGTTGGTTGTGAAGGTGAGGCTTATCATGCCCTTCTTATTTTCTCATTCCTCGACTAGCCATCGTCCCATGTTTGAATCCATGTTTGCCATCATAATAGTCGAAACACGTTTCAATATATCTATCATGGTTTTCACCTTTCGTCTTCATACCTTCGCTACTCTATATACGTGTCATCTTGCGATTGACCACATTCGAAATTAGTGGGATTCACGTGTCACCATTCCATTGGTCTTTTTCAAAACCGGGTAAACAATAAGATTAAAAATCCTATCAAATGAAAGATACTTAGTCCCCCAATTTAAACCAATCCAAAAGTCAAGGTTCATCAAGTCAATAAAAGAGCATTGCCTTGGACAAAGGAACAAAGTTTAGATTAGAAAAATGTAAAGAACAAAGTTTTCATAATATAGAGTTAAATGAACTAGGAAAAAAAAAACAAACAAACAACAAAGAAAAATCTGCAAAAAAAAAAAAAAATTGAGATAAAAATGAGTAAATAGGTAAATAGAGTGGTAGAGAGAAATTATCATCAAGCAATAATTTTATCGGCATAAAAACTTCCCCAAGGTTTTCATAAGTGGGTATTGTTATTATTAAAAAGAAATTTCATTAACAATTGCATTTCAAGATTTTTAAAGGTTAGATATCTAAAAGGCCCTTTACTTAATTTGTAAATCCCTTGAATCTATAAGAGTAATTTTATCTTTTTACATGCTATAGACTAGAAATTTAAGGAGGAAGTAAGTGGTAGGCTTCTTTTTTTTTTTGTCTCATATGAATTTAATAGGAATCAAAAGTAGAATTGGCCAGGAGAAAACCCTTATCCGTTAAAAGCCCCTTGACATGCATGTGGTCAAGGGACTTTCCATGAATGAGGGTATTGAATTACTCTAAAAATTCGCCAACAAGTTTTATGACATGATTCTTCTTGTAAAAGGTACTTCAAATATTTTCCTTTTCTTTTTTGGAGGGGGGTAAAAAGCTATTCAATTCAACTAATTAAGAAAACGAAGAAACAATATTATGAGATACAAGAGACTTAGAGGATGGCATCCTTAAGGCATGCAAGCATAAGGAAAGACTAAAAACAATCAAGAGAGCATGCAACCAAATTTAACTAACAGATGGGCTACATGGTTCAAGGGAGCTTCTCATCTTGTAGAGAAAATCACTACAACAAAAAACACCTTTTGCAGCGCTTAAAAAACGCTACATATAGATATATGCAGCGCTTTTCAATCGCTGTTCTGAGGTATGTTGTGAAAAGATGGAGACTTTTTGCAGCGTTTTTAAAACGCTGCATTAAGTACTTTATATACAAAATCTAAGCACTATAGATTGGAGTAAGAAGATAATGGATAAGCAGACACATGACCAACATGTAAAGGTTTATTAGGACCCAATTGCAACATGCAATTATGGGTAGGGTTGAAAATTTAATACAAAGGGATTGTCACCTCTATCCACAACACAAGAAACCTATCCTTCGAGAATGCTTGCATGCCAGCTAGAGAAAACTAAAATGAAGCAAATGAATAAGTAGTAGTGGAACCCATGAGTACGGGTGTTATGCTTATGAACCAATTGTTGTGGGCTGCCATACTCTAAAAACTTCCCAAAATATGATTACATATCGTTGGAATGGTTTGAAATCCTTCTATCAAACAATTCTAAAAAATGGGATCTGAGGTAATCAGTTGATAATGGTTTCAAGTTTTCAACCCCCTCCTTGATATAATATGTAGTGGAGCTTCCTCTGTTATGAATAGCATTTTTGTCTTTTCGTTCTGCTTTTTTTCTTTTAAGTTTTAATATAAATTTAAATTGTTATGCTAAATATGTTATTATATAACTTTAGAAAGAATATATTTTACAATTTTTTTTGAATGGTACGCAATTTGTTAAAACAACAAAAGAAAAAAAAAAAAAACACTCCCACAATACAACCTTCACTAGAAGAAAAAGAAGAGGAATAAAGAAAAGAAAAGATGTCAAACAACCAAAATCCCAATTACCAATAACTGAAGCAAAGCAAAAGAAAACAATTAAGCACCCAATCTCCAACATAAATCTCACCCTTGTCAAAATGAGAAAAGTAAAAGATGTACAAAGTTCTCTTGTTCAAGCTCTCACCCTCTAACCCAAGCCCTTAATCATGTTACACCCTTTTCCACACTTCTCTCAACCCTTCTCCTACTATGAGAGATCCCTAAAAATGATCCTAATTCTTCTTCATGTAAATAGCTAGCCTTTCTCTTTTTGTCTCTACCATGGTTGTTTTTTGGAATGAAGAAACCTTTTTTTTCTTTTTTGTCCCCCTCTCACACATTTTGGACTTAGGAGTTTTTCCTTTCTTGTAGGACCTATGGAGAGAACACCCCATGTTTTAGTAATAACTCCTTGAAGGAGTCCTCTTTTGGCTAGAAATTTGCCAAAAACCCAGCAAGTTGATCTCAAGCAAATCAGGGATTGATAGGTCACGACTGATTCTATTTGGATTAATATCAATCGATCCTTGAATCCATAATACTAAGTGAAAGGAGAGGTGGGTATAGATCTAGTTGGGTTCTTAGTATCTCTTGCTTGTTAATATAGGAAGTGCACAAAGATTTTTTTTTAAGTAAAGAAGCATACGAAGATGTTGGGTGGTTATATATAAATTATAAAACTTGAGTATTCTATGCTTGTTAACAATGTTGTTACTACTGTAAAGTGATATGATCAAGTGTTTTGTCTGTGAAGTTGGTAAGGGTTTGTTCATTTGAGGTTAGATGTGGCTAATGGGCTCAAAATTTATTGTTGCACTTCTTCTTCTTCAATTTGTTGGTATTGGGTAACAAGGTATTCGACCTTTGGTAGCTATGGATCATCAAAATCAAACCAGAACAATCAATTTACATGAGTGAAGCCTAACCAATAACTTATAGAGGTATAGGCATTACACTACGTAGGAATTTGAAATAGTGGGAATTCGAGGAATTGCAGAGTTTGCTCAACTTTAGTTAATAGGGTTAGGCTAGTTGTGGGTGTGAATGATGAGTCGGTGAGGAGCCAAAATCCAAAGGGAATTTTCTCTATCATTTGATTGTTTGTTCTTTTCCTCATAAGGGCATTTGGGATATGAGCATCCTTTAAAGTTAGTTTCCTTTTTTGTTTGGTTTGTGGTTGTAAATAAGATTCTTACCATTGATCATTTGTAGAGTAGATGGTGGAATTTGGCAAACCATGTGTCATGTGTTTGATTGATGAATAATTTGTTTAATCCTCCCTTTATTCTTTGTTATTTGGGATACATGGTTTCAAATTTTTTCTCTCTCATCTCAACATTTCATGGTCCTTCTCCGGTACCATTTTTGAGGTTATTGCTGGATGGAGGATAATAAAGTTGGTTGGTATACATAAGCTCATTTGGACATACTTGCATGGGACTATCTAATGGAGCATCTGGAAAGAACCGAATTAGTAAATTTTCAATGGAAAGGTCCTTCCTTTCCAATGAATCTTTGTGATGGTGTATGAGATTCTCCATGATTGGATTTTTATTATGCCTAGTGAAAAAACAGATATCTCCATTAACGGATATCTTCATCTTGTGTGATTGTTGATTTCTTTTCTATTTTGGTATTCTTTATTGCATTGATTGTGAATGGTTTAAGCTCATATTTCATCATGTGGAATATCAGAGTTTTTTTTATTTCGCCAACACATTTGATCCTTGAGGTTTCTATATGATTTTTCACATTAGATTGTTTGAAAAGGAACGATTCAAGGTCGGGATCAAAGGTGGACGATTTGAATTTTTTATATTCTGATCAATACAATTTAAGCATTGTTAGCTATGGGTGTCATTGGCAAGTACATGATGGGGGTTGAGAGCTACGACATGATTGCTCTAGCAATTAATGTGAACATGATGGATTATGCATATATAAACAAGATAGTACTGCAAGCATCCATATCCAAATAAGAATGTGACTTTAATTTGTAATTGAGAGTTCCCAAAGTGCAAGTTTTGGTATTGTCAATCCTAATTCCAGCATGGCTTCACAATTGGTCACTCCCAAAGCACTCAGAATCCTCTATGTTAGTGAAAAATATTATGATGAATGTGTAGTGATACTAACAGCTTGACACATGGCCGAAATGGCGGCAAGTCCACCAAAAATACAAAACCACTCCAATTTCTTGTGCATGTGTCACGCTGTGAGTATAACAGTAGTTCCATTGCAATTTTTTTTACCAACGAGGATCTAGCTAGAGTGTTCCCAAAGTCCTTGAGAGACTTAGATCATTGTAATTGAGTTTGATCATCTCCATTAGAAATAACTTCCCCAGTTTCAATCACCATGTCACACTGTGCCTGACAAGGGTTGTTTAATTAAATATAAAGGATGCAAAATAAATGCTATAAGCTGACACGTGGTGTGTATGCAGTTAAAAGCATCAAATAAATGCTCAATTCAAAAAATAGGTGCCTAAAAAGAGGCACCAACTTCAAAAACACATCATGCGTCAGTCTGTGATGTGGCTATAGATGGTTATAGACAATTAGTGATTCAAAGGATGAGTACCCACTTGACATGTACGGTGGTTGCATGATATGTTGTAGATTTTTGTAGCATGAACAAAAATACAAAAAGAAAAAAAAAATGTTAAAAGACAAAAAAACAATACTTTATATTAATGCTACAAAAAGCAGCTACAAAATTTTCTAAAGCATATCTTTGTCTAGACTAGTAATTAGCAACACTCTTGTGACTTAGGAGGCAAAAGATCAGTTGCATGAGCTATTATATCGCTTGTTGATTTGCAAGATGCCGGGCTTTCTCTCCATTTTCAATGCTAATAATTCAATCTCAAGGTTATTCAGGTTAAGTAAAACTTGATAGTAGAGATAACTGCATATAATAATGCAATTTCATCTCTCAAAGTTTTAATGGATATTTACCCCAAAAAATGTGATAATGGCCAATTGGTCATATCAGGATTCTCTATGATAATTAAAACTACATTAATGTGCAACTTGCATGAGAATCTACAATGCAACACATATACAAAAATTTAAAATTCCGACCACATAATATTATGGACCTTGGAGCCCGTTAGACGATGCGAATCCATTAAATTTAATAGATCCCACCCACAATGAGTCGAATTACTCTAACCTCAAATATATTGCATTACCATGCATGCAACACTACAAACACTCACAACACATTAGTCTAACCTTGAAATTATAGTTCCAAAGAGCTAAAGGGGGACACAGGGAAGGATTTAGGGAAGGCTCTTAATTTTCATCTTCTCATGTTTGATAAAAATAGAAGGTTATGTTAGTTTTATGGTGATGGGAATAAAATAAAATGAAGTAAAACAAGAATCTAATTCTGCTCAGTCACAAATGGAGGGGCAATTGAGGAACACAATTTAGTCACTAAAATTAGTTCGGTCGCAGAACAATGTTCATTTGCGAGTGACCTTGTTAGTTGCAGATCACCTGAACAATCGCGATATGCCAGTCGGTCTCTATACGTTTTCCAGTTGGGAGAGAACTTTAGTCGTGATAGGAACAACAAGTGGCGAATTCTATTTTTTCAAGATTCTTTCTCTTATTCAATTTTAGGGTTTAGTTAATTGATCCATGTGAGCATAACATATATCGTTATTATATTTCTTGAAGATAGTAAATGCCTCCCAGTAACGTGCAAGGGATTATGATGAACCTAACTTCAGGATATAATCTAGCTCAGGTAAAACCCTTGTCTCTCTATGAGTTTGCACTCTCCGGCAAAGACGAATGAAACCTTGTAGAATTCTTAAAGCCCATGTAGTCATAGGTTCAATTTTATAGAAAATCTGATAACATAGTATTACCATAAAATGGTTTCTCAAGCATAGTTCACTTAAGAGACTATGGTGGGTTCACACAAAGAGAATACAAAATCTTAAGCGGATGATACTCAAATGAACTGGACAATCTCTTTCAATAGAGTGGATTCAAGAGAGCCTTGGTTTCAAGAACTCACAATTGTGATCTTCTCCAGGAAGAAAGCTAAGTTTAAGAAACATTTCACAAGTAGCAGAGATATAAAGAATGAGAGAGTTGAAGAAGATGATGATATGGCAGGTTGAACGTTTTCTTTTTCTTCGTCTTTAGAGTTGGCTCAAGAAACCACAGGACTACAACTGTTATTCTGTTTTCACTCTCTCTTCTATGGTTGAAGAGAAAGCCAACCCAAACCCTAATCACCCTTGAAGCACTCACAACCTTTCATTTTTATAAAGGGAGAGAGATGTGTGGCAACTTATATTAGGGAACGAGAGAGACTTATGACAACCCTAAGCCACTCTCACATGTCTAGAGAGAGGTGGGTTAATCACCGATCCCCCACCTTCTTTATTGTAGAGTGGTAGCTCTGTTTCTATTTTAAAAACAGATAGTTAGTCACAAGTGCCTTAAGTTTTAAAGAAGTTTTCAAAAGGTTATTGAAAGCTACATAACTCTTATGTCCGTCTCATCACATGAATGTTGGTTGGTTTGCCAAACCATGTAAATGTGTGGTTTAACAATAGTTGTATGAGAGGATAGGCAATATGTTGTCCTACAAATTATTGTCCGGGGTTCTTTGATTACAAGGATACTACAACAAAAATGGTTTTTAGCATCATACTTTAGGAAGTGTTTTTGTACAAATGCTGCAAAAGGTATAGTATTATAAGCGTTTTTTTCCTAAAAAATGCTGCTAAAGGGGTTAAATGACCAAAATAACCCTTTTATACAGTGTTTTCAAAATGCTTCTAAAGAAGGTGCTCCAAAAAAGGGTTTATACAGCATTTTCAAAATGCCTCTTTTATATTTCTGCAAAAATGACAATAGGAGCGTGTAGCTCCCTCTACGCTCTCCTTTCAGTCCGTCCCTATTCTCTCCTCCCCCTCTCTCTCTCTGCTCTTGCCCCCTCTCTCTCCCCTCTCTCACATCCACCTCGCTATCTCTACTCTCGTCTCCCTCTCCCTCTCTCTCTGTTCTCACCTCCCTACCTCTCTCTGAAATTCCCGAAATGAATCCTAGGAGGGTGAATAGGATCTTCATAAAATATTTAAAAATTATTTTAAATAAATTATTCTTTTAAAATAATTTATTCAGCCCCAATTTAATTTACTTAATTTTCTTTTAATCAATATGC
>JAOXJP010081570.1:0-14972 GCA_025762735.1 Platanus orientalis | reverse complement strand
ACTATGGATCCCTCAGATACCATAGGATTGGGATACGAATTGGCATATCCAGTGAGAATCAGAAACCTAATCCTACTAAACGCAATATCTTCATGTGGGAGTAAATTGTGTTTGCCCTGATTAGGTGGATAGATATTATCCATCAAGTCTTCTAGTAAATCATAATTAATAACGTTTCAGATTTTTTATTTCAGATTCTATTTTAGCCTCTGAAAGTACCATGCCTAAAAACCTGTGGACTATCATGATACTTTCAGCTAATTATAGACCCACCATCTAAACTTACTGTATATATTGTGGGATGATGTATCCTATGGGATAACATTCCCTATAGTCATAACCAAGTATTATCCTCGAAAGTGAATGAGAGCAGATTAGCTAAATTTAGATTTTGTTTTTATCATGTGGACTTCAACCAATCTATTCCAGTTAAAATCTCCCACTCACTGATAGTGGAAGGCTATAGGAATTATTTCGTAAAATGATCCCCATTGTCATACTTAATATTTTATATATGAAATAATTATTTGGTCAATGTTACATTCCATTCAAACAATCACATTGTACAGGAAGTATAAACAATCGCATTGTACATAAAATGTAACAATCGCATTGTTTGTTATTCACATGGACACTAGTTTACAACATTAAAGAATATTAAATCATTTAGCTCCCACTGCTTTCCATGTTCCCCAATCAAATTGTGGACAATAGTGCATCTAATACACTCAAATTCTTTTCATAAAATTTATTAGTTTAGTCTAGTCAAATCTGGTCATAATTGGTTAAATTGATCAACTTCCAATTCACCTAGTCAAATTGGTCAACTTTGTCTACTCTGGTTAACCTTGATAAAACTAGTCAATTGGGTCAACACTGGTCATTACTTGTCAAACCAGTCAAATCTGGTCAATTCCAATCAATCAGGTTAGTTCAGGAATTTTATCCAACACAAAGTACAAATTCTCAATCTACAAGTTAGACAAAAAATTCTTGATCCAAGAGGGTCTATTAGGATAGTAGACATCATAAGGAGTCTATAGCAACTCCAATTGTTCAAAAATTCATCTAAACGAACATATTATAATCGGGGACACATAGGGACACCAAAATAGGGTCCTAAGACCTTTTTTTATTTTTTTAAATCCAATTTTTTTAATTTCAAAATTTTAAAATTAATAATAAATTATTTAAGATACTTTTCCAAAAAAAAATATTTAAAATCTATTTCAATTTAGTATCCTTTTAAGTTGCAAACATTGTGTCCTTGTGCAATAAGGACTCTAACTCAATCTCATTAGTCTCTTAATTGATAACAAACTTATCTATGACAGTTATGAGCTCCTACTTATCCTCAACTCTCTAAAAATAGTTTTCAACTTAGACTTTTAGTTAGAGTCCTTGTAAGACTCAAATTCTTGGTGGTTGGCAGCTACTTTTCACTCCAATTTAGACTCTTTTCTAGGGTTTTGAAGTGAGCACGACCTAGCCTCATGGAGGTGCTCTAAAAACATATAATTTAATTATAAAACATATAACAAAACAATGGTAGCTCATAGGGGTTGATCCCCCATGAAATCAAGCCATCTGCTTCTCCCGAATTTGTTTGGATGCCTTCGGAAACTTTGTTTCTCCTTCATCTTCCCTCCAATGTTTTATGCTTCATTGATCTTCATTCTCTCAGGTCTTACAACTATTTGTACATGTCTTGTGAATCCATTGCCAATGAGAGTTTGTGTGAACTTGTTGTGCCATTGCTTAGGTGTTTGCTTCAGTCCGTACAAGGATCTTATTAGCTTGTACAGTTTCTTCTCTTGTCCAGAAAAAATGAATTTTTTTTGTTGATCCATGTAGATTTCTTCTTCTAGTTTACCATTTAGGCAATATTTACATCCATTTGATATATGATCAGGTACTTTATAGAAGCCATAACTAGTAATAGCCTAATAGTTGAGATTCTCGTAATAGGTGCATAGGTATCAAAGTAAACAAAGTCTTTGTTAATTGTGCTATTAGGTTTAAGCTTCTTCCTCAATATCTACTTACAACCAATAGGCTTACACCCTTGAGGGAGATCCACTAGAACCCACGTGTTGTTTGACATTATAGAATGCATTGCATCATCAATTGCTTCCTTTTAGAACATAGCATCATGTGACCTCATAGCCTCATTATAGAAAGGCGGGTCTCCTTCAGTAACACAAATAGAGAAATTAGACCAAAGTCATTTTTCTTCCTCTCTCTTATGCTTCTTTGTAATGGTCATGGAGTCATCTTAGTAGCTTTGCTTCTTTTCTTGTAGATGGTGACATCAACGCTCACGGTTCTTGAGGTCTTGTAGAAGGGAAATATGTTATCAAAGAACTCTTCATTGGTGGATTCGACAATGGTGTGTGGACTATGAGTCTCTTGATTTAGAAATTTGTAGGCCTTGCCCATCATGGAATATCCAATGAAAGCACAATCAGTTCCTCTTGATCCGACCTTGGAGGTATGCTCATGATGCAGCTTTACTTGAACTAAACATCCCTAAGCTTTGAAGTAGCTTAAATTTGGCATTCTTCCTTTCCATGTCTCATATGGAGTAGTCACAAGGAACTCTATTTACTATATGATAGATAATCAATAATGCATCACTCCATAGGTTTAGGCATGAAATAAAACTTAACAGTATGGTGTTGACCATTTCTGTCAAAGTGCGATTTTTTCTCTTTGCAATCTTGTTTTGTTGTAGAGTGTATGGTGTTGATGTCTCTTTGTGGATCCCTATAACACCCTACATTGCACTTAAAGAGAAAAACTATAATTTTATTCTTATAAGGGTAAATTTTTCATTTCACATGTTTTATAAAGACCATAGAGTGGTTTAGGAACCCTTTAGACCAAGATAGAAGTATAAAAACCAAGTTTGAACTTGAACTTGTCAAGTTCCAAAGTTTTTCCAAGTGCGTAATTGGGGTAACTTTACAAGCAAACTTATACCAATCTTGAGACAATTTGAGTATGATCTATACATCATTAGAAAGGTCTTCAAGTCTACTTTCCAACACCTTAAATGACATAATTCAAAGTTTTTTTTTTACAAAGAGTGATGTTTATTTTTTCGCAGAGGGTTAATGCTAAACTTTCTAAAAAAACATGATTCATCTTGAGAATCACGAGTATGATCCTTCTCTCATGATTGATCACGCAAGAAGGATCACACAAGAAGGATCATGGCTCTTAGGTGTTTCTTAGAGAGGCCATGATCGATCACAATAAGGATCACGAGTGTGATCTATCACGGATCTCCTAATCGATCACGACTGGAAATTGCTGAAAGTTCAAAAAAATTACATTATGTGCTATTTTCGATGTGAGTTTCACCCATTAGAACTCCACACAGGTGCGATTTCATCCTGGATGAGTTATAACTCCTTTAAACCCTTATTTAGGTTATTCAGAATAAAACAGATTAAAGGTTGGAGGGATTAGAGAGGCTTGGGAGAGGAAGAAGGAGTTCTTCCCTAATTTAGTAAGTTTCACTTCCAACTCTTAAAATCTTGCTTAGATAACTCATTTTCTTACTAGATCTTCCTAGTTTCATTCTTATAATGTTAGATCTACATCATTTTTCAGAGAATAGAAGGAAAGAAAATGAGATTCTTCTTTAAGATCTTCTTGGCAAGTAGAAGCAGAAGCTTAAGTAAATAGTTACACAAAGTTTACTCTATTTTTAGTTGTTTTCAGGTTATTTGAAGTCTTATAATGGTAAATTCTTGAATCTTTGAATGTTTTCTTATAAGTTGGTGAAGCCCTTTGCTATGATCTTGAAAACCCTACCTATTATGGTGATTTATGATGAGATCTTGTCAATTTCTACTAGAATCTTATAAATCCCTAATTTATGCTATGAGGAAAAGTGGATTTGCATGCTATCTATATGTATTTCCTTGAAATAATGAATCTTATACATTGTAAATGCTTGTAAACTAGGATTTTATAACTCTATAGTTTCCATGGGAGATATTTAAGGGTGATCTGCTTGATTTTCTATGAGTAGAATGATTATTTGAATTAGTGATGAGCACTTCTTGAATATGTTGGTTAAAAGTAATGTTGAAAGGTAACTATAAAGCATGTTGATCTCCATGTAATGATACTAGCATATTGATGTGTATTAATTTCTTAAGAAACTCTATGAAATGATTAAAGTAAGATATGCTTAAAAATGATGAATGATTAAATACCAAATATAATTGAATTGTTAGCTAGGCCATTGCTCATGCCATACATGTAGATTGCTAGTATGTCTATATCATGTGAACATAATTTTCTCTTATATTACGATTGAATATTACACCATGTAAAGATAAGGTAAGATGGTTATGGTGAACAATATTTGAAATGGATAAAGGACAAAGATAATGGAAAAAAATTAGAAAGAAGAATATAAGAGTTAAGTTGGTATGAGACTCCAACTAGAGAAGTAAAATGATGATTAGAATATGATGATAAGTAAAGGTGTCTAAGATATAAAGAACAAATGTATGAGATGGCCTTTACTAATGCCGATGGCCTTTGCCATTGAAGTTACAATTCAATATGTCGATGACCCTTGCTATTGGGGTTGCAATTTGATATGCCAATGGCCTTGCTATTGGGGTTACAATTCAATATGCCAATGGTCCTTGCTATTGGGGTTACAATTCAGTATGCCGTGGTCCTATTATTAGGGTTATAATTCAATGTGCCGATGAACCTTGCTATTGGAGTTACAATTCAATATGCCAATGGCCCTTGCTATTGGGGTTACAATTTAATTACCGATGGCCCTTGTCATTGGAAAATAATACAATATGCCAAAATGTAAACCAGTGAACCAAAGTGTAAGTAAGTGAAAGAAAATGTAAGTAAGTGAAGCAAAAATGTTATTCTAAGGGATGACCCTTGCCATTGGAGAATAATATAATGTGTCAAAGTATAAGTGAATTAAAAATGCCCCACCATTGGAGAAAAAGAAAAGAAAGTATGATAAGAAGAAATGAGAAATCCTTAAGAAAGTAAAACTATTAAGGAAAGAAAATGCAATCTATAAGCTTCAAAAGTAAAGTGAAATTACAAGTCATGTAAAGAAAGAAAAGTATTAGGATAATGATATTGAAACATCGAAATTTCACAAGTAAGAAGAAGTCCATAAGTCATGTAAGAAAAGAAAGTTTCATGGGAAGGAAAGGAAGTGTATAAGTTACTAATAAAAATGTAAATCCTTCACAGGAGAAAGTAAAAAAATATCAAGAAAAGAGTGAAATCACCTACCCTTTAAAAAGAAGTTCCAAGTCTATAAGATATATATAGAAAGAAAAAAGATGTAGTCTTAAGAATTTGATAAGTGAATACTAAAAGAAGAATAATGAAAGCTATTTAAAATGATAAGTAGTGAAGGAATCGAAGAAGTGATAATGACAAATAAGAGAAAATGAACAATGTTGAATAAGATAGACGATTAGAGTTTATGGAAACTATAATGTAAATATTAAATGCTAAGGTAAAGATGAATTTGTAAGAATTGAAGTGTTACATATGCCTCATAATGCCAATTGTCTTGTCATAATTGCTAAATGCATAGGAATGATGCATGTTTACTTTGAAGTAGTTTACCTATGCTTATTCTTGATAGTAATGTGTAGGCCATGCATAAAAATCATTGGGAAATGCTTGTCAATATTACTCTAATTATCCCTATCATGATATGTTTAGAAAATGATTACCATGTCATTGTATATCCTTATTATCATATATATCATCATGCACATTTAGTATAAGAATGCCATGGATAAGTAGAATGATACATATTACCATGCATAGGTTCTACATAATGAACCATGATGATGAGTATATAGATCATGTGATGACTAGTAGATGATGTATGTACACTAGCACATGCCTGCACGCTAGAAATTGATATGTATTCTATATAGAGATATATTCAACATTTTTATATTGAAAGATCCATGCTTTACCTGTCCACTTTTCGTAGTAGGTTTTGTATACCTATTTACGAGTCGTGGATTTCACCCATCCATACCATTTTTATTTCAGGAGGGTCATAATGTATAGGTGCATTTTTGGAGCACTTGGAGTTAGGGGCATGCAAGAGGATGTCATTCTTTATTTCTGTCTAGTATTTTCATAAATGCTAATCTACATTTATTTTATATTTGAAACTTAACTGGAGGTACTAATTTAAGTTTGGATACTCTGATGTTATGGTTTGAAGTCCATACTTTATGGATGGGGACTCAGTTACATAGAAGGTTAAAATGTTTATAAGTTTATGTCTTATTGCTGTTGCAAATTGAAGTCTTATGTTTAACAAGATATTATCTTTATTCCGCTATGTGTATATTATGTTTAAGATTTTAAAATTAAAGTAAAATATAAAAATTTATAGTGATTGGAAAGTGGATTTGGATAGTAGTGACCCAGATTCACGCCTAGATATGACCCTGGATTTTGGTGTCATTACAATCCCACAGTCTTCACATAATTTGATGAATTCATAATCCATGTACTCGCCTCCTTTGTCAAATCTCAATACTTTGATTATTAGGTTAAGGAGATTTTCAACTTAAGCTTTGTAAGATTTGAGCTTCTTAAATGCTTCATTTTTTGTTCTCAATAGGTATACATCAGTGTATTTTGACGCATCATCAATGAATGTTATGAAATATTTTTTCCCTCCTCTAGAGAGAGTGTCTATCATCTCATAGATGTCGGTATGTATCAAGTCTAGCACGTTCAGTGATCTTTGCATATTCTTGAATGAAGTGCGTGTGACTTTGCATTTGTTGCATACAATGCATTTTTTTTTATAAGTAAATAATTGTATTAATTCAAAAGGAGGTTATAATCTAACATATACATGCTGGTTTACATCTTTGTAAATAGCCTCCATAAGTGAAGAGTGAAAAACTTCAGGATAAAACAACTGCTCATCAAGTGACGTGGCATAGTTAGACAAAATGTCTGTTGGCTGATTTGCTTCTCTCCATACATGATGTATAACCATGTTTTCAAACTCCTTAAGGGCATTTGTGATTTTTTGCTTTAAGGCTTAGGACCCTCTAGAGGCATTTGCTCTTATTGTTCACGATGTCCACTGCTAACTTAGAATCCAAATAAACTTTTAACTTGGTGATACCAAGATTTGTTGCCATCACAAGCCCACGGTAATGTGCAAGCATTTCCAGCCACAATACATGTTTTTGTTCAGCCCTACCAGCGTAGCCTATCAAAGGCTTTCCATCACAACTCCGTACTAGACCACCATAACCCGATTTATTAGAGTTCATTGAACCATCACATGATAAGACACAAAAGTCCTTAGGTGGTCTTGGCCAAATGAAAAGAGCACATTGCTGATCTGCTATCACCATCCTCATATTCCACTCATCAGCCACGTGTGATACCAGAGGACTATCAGCTACGATTTTCTCCAAATGTTTTATTTTAACTTCCACATCAAACACAATATTAGCACATATCATATCTCTCCTCCTTGCCACGTTACTAAAGCATCTCTGATTACGTTCTCTCCATAAGTGGTATATAGTGCCATTAAAAGATAGTTTAGCAATGGTAGCAGCTGTATCTTGTCCTAGGAATGTGCATCATCCATTTTAATTCATCACTAAAGCACCTTGCCCATTTTTTTTTTGTAGGGATGCAGCTTCCTCAATATCTACTCCCAAACTCTTCTCGAGAAGGGGCAATCAAAAAATAAATGCTCCAACGTTTCCCTACTGTTCCAACAAAAAAAAAAGCATTGGGATGTGTTTAATATTCCCATTTGGCAAAGATGGGATTGAGTTGGTAGTCGACCATTACACACTCTTCAAGTTAGAAAATTGTGTTTTGGTATGCATTATTTGCACCAAACTATAGAGGACCAGTCCACCTTCGTGCCATGCTCCCTTAAATCTCCCATGCTGATTTTGTTGAGTATGTACCACTCAGGTTTGCTATCCAAACAACCATATCCTTGTCGTCTGAGCTGAGTAGTTCAATTCTATGTAATAATGCTCCTACCTCCGTTAACTCACTCGACCTTGTAGGAAAAGGTCTCCAACTGCCATCTACTAAGAATCTTTCAACCTTTGTCAGTCTATCCATACCCGCATCATAACGAATTCAATCTCCAAATGTGTTGATAAGAACCCCATGTGGGTGCCAGTTATTAAGCCATAACCATGTATCATTTCCATTGCCTATCAAATACTTCATATGAGGTTCCACTTTTCTCCTTAGTTTTAGCAGCTTCCTCCAAGACCAAGAACATTCATTTGGGATTTTTAATGTCCAAATAGAATTTTGTTTTAAGTATTTTACATGTATCCGCTTGACCCACAACTATCTTTTTTTTGTCACTATCCACCACAACTGCTTCATGACTCCTGCATTATTCATATCTTTCATTCTCCTAATATTGAGTCCTCCTTCATCAAGGGGTTTGCATATGGCATCCCAACTAACTTCATTAATCTTGCTTTTTAAGTCTGGACCTCCCCATCGGAATTTGGCAAATAAAGACTCCACCTGTTTTCGAATTTTTTCTGGCAACCCAAACAGCCTTGCCTAATAAATGTAGCAGCTTTGAAGAATGAATTTGAGAAGGGTCAGACAACCTGAAAAAGATAGAGGTCTAGCCTTCCATCCTATTAGCCTTTGCTTGATTTTATCTACTATGCTTAAGCAATCTTTAGAGGAGGAGGAGGAGGGGGATGGGTGACCTCCTGGGAAGTCCTGTGTTGCACCCCCTTTTAAGGAAAGAAATGGAGGAGGCTTACCTTGGAGGTGTGCTCTGAAGAAACCTAGGGATTGCTAAACATCAACAACGGAAACAAGCCACCGAAGGCTTACCTTGGAGGTGTGCTCTGAAGAAACCTAGGGAATGCTAAACATCAACAACGGAAAACAAGCCACCGGATGAGGGTGCAAAGGTGGGGATGGACGGTATAGGATGCCTTGATAGTGAAGGCAGATCTAAAAAAGGATTACGTGTGGAAGGGGAGCGGCAGGATCAAATAAGGGATCTGTTAGGGTTTTCGGTAGATGACTAAAATAGCACTCTAAGAGTAATGGGATCACATAGAAAAGATGTTGTAGGGGATCAAGATGGAGAGTAGATTGAGAAAATCGTATTTGAGACACAACATCATACCGAATTTGGTGGCCACACTCAAAAGGAGAGGACTGTGATGCAGAACTCGGTTGATGATCTGATCATGAGAATGGTGAAAAGGAAAGGGCGTGATGAATGAAACGATGGAAGATGGGGAGATCAGGAAACAGTTTGTGAGAGATCTAGAAAATCTTCTTGAAGCATATTGTGTGGAAAAATATAATCAAGGTAATGGTGAAGAAAGTGATGAATCTTGAGACCGTATAGGCTGAAGAAACGGTGATAACTCTAGTGTAAAATCTGGTGAAAACATGGTCCCAGGAAATGGTGAAGATGCGAGGACTTAGAATGATGATCAACAAGTATTGAGAGATGTTGAATATGAAATTATTGCAGACAAAGACAATACCCATAAACATTCATGGAGATCTTTGTTTGGAACAACAAATAATAAAGATGAAGGATTCAATCTTCAGTTTGTGGCGCCAAGGATGGAGAATAATAGCAAAGTAGTAGTCTGTTCACAAAATGTAGTGGACGAGGAGGCAGAGCTCTAGAAAAATATGCTGATTGGCAACTTTATTGGACAAAGGCCAGGCTTTGCATATGTCAAGGAGGATGTCCATAGAATATGGAACCTTAAAGGCAGCGTGGAAATCTCCTTAATGGAGACTGGTATCTTCATTTTTTTGGTTCTCCTGTGAGGAAGACAAGCAACGTGTCCTTGAGACTGGACCGTGGATGGTTGCCTGATGACCATTAATCTTGTGAGCCTGGAGCAAATAAGTGGAGATGGAGAAGGTGAATATGAAAGCCATCCCAATTTGGGTTTCTCTCCAAGGTTTGCCTTTCCAATATTGGTCAGCTGAGAACTTAAGCATCATTGGAAGTGTACTGGGGAGGCCACTGTACACTGACTGTTACACAAAGTCAAGGGAGTGGCTGTCATATGCACAGCTATGCATCGAAATAAATGCAGATGAACCACTCATGGAGACAATAGAAATACATACTGACAAGGGAGAGAGGCATACACAGAGAGTCGTGTATGATTGGAAGCCTTTGAGATGTATTCAGTGCTTGTGCTTTGGACATAATGATCAACAATGTCCGAAACAAGTGAGGACCAAGGCTGTTTGGTGGCCAAAAGAAAAAATAGGTGGAAAAATCATGGAGAACCGGATGGAGAATAATCAAAAAGAAAGGGAGAAGTTGAGGTAGGTTGGGAACAAACAAGTATCTTCAACTAGAGACCATAATTGGAACAGGTTTGATATACTTGCATCTTTGGAGGAAGAAGATGAAACACATATTGTGGGATTAGCTGATATGATACATGAGGATGTGTTAAATGATAAGGATGCCCATATGGAACGCAGGGAGTAGCAAGTAAGTCATGGAGGAACACCAAAGGAGACATGGCCTGATGCAATGGAAGAAGGAGAATAGAGAACTGAGTCACCAATACTTAGACAACATCAAAAGAGGCCAATTGCAAGTAAACCTGTCTCTAATTGTTCTTTGGAGAAATCTATATAAAAAGGGAAAGGTGGACCTGATAGAGATGTTACAGTTCTTAAGAAAGCTGACGGATCCTCCACATCTAGACATTCTCATCATGTTTAAAATAATGGCAAGGAATGTGAGTGGTCTGAATACTTTGGCAAAAAGGGCAAAAATTATCAAAGTAATCAAATCTCATAAACCAAATGTTTGTATTCTTGTGGAGACTAAAGTGAAGGTGGAGAATAAAGATAGGATCATGCAACAATCATTTGGAGAGTGGAATCATATCACAAATGATGAATTCCATGAGAATGGAAGGATATGGGTTTTGTTCAAGGGCCATGAGGTGGATGTGGATCTTCTTCAAAAATCATCTCAAATGATTACATGCAAGATAAATTGTAAAAGCCAGAAGAGAGTGATTCAAGTGTCTACAATAGATGCTGAAAACAATCAAGATGATAGAAAACATTTATGGAACACAATAACTCAAATGAGGACAAGTTTGCCGTGGTTGGTATTGGGAGATTTTAATTGTGTTAATTTTGGACATGAGAAGATGGGTGGTATCCCTCCAGACTTTGAATCAATGGAGGAGTTTAATCAATGCATCCAGGAAGCGGACCTTGAAGATCTTAAATGGTGGGGATAGAAACTAACTTGGTGGAATAAGCAAGTGGGTGGAGGAAGTGTAGAATGCAAACTAGACAGAGCTATGAGAAATGGGGAATGAAATGATTGTTTCCCATGGTTGGATGTAAACTTTACATTACATGGAGTTTCAGATCATTGTCCTTGTGTTGTAGTAACAAGTGAACAAAAAAAATCTTAGCCAACTCCATTTAAGTTCTTTGATATGTGGACCCATCATGAAGACTTCTAACAAGTTGTAAGAGATGATTAGAATATCCAAATAATAGGTGACCCACTATTTTAGGTGATACAAAAGTTGAAATCGGTGAAGTTAGCCTTGAAAAAGTGGAACATTGCAATCTTTGGGCAAGCAGATGTGAGGGTTTAGAAGCTGCAAGAAGATATGTTCAAAATCCAAGATGCTCGGCACCTTTAGATAAATGATGACGACCTAGCAAAATCAGAGAAGAAGGTGACTAGGGAATACTTGGAAGCATTGAGGCTAGTAGAGGTTTTCCTGAAACAAAAATCAAGAATGCAGTGGCTGGAGTTGGGAGATCAGAATAATAAATTCTTTCATCATTCTATCATGAATAGGATAAACAAGAACTACATGAGGAGGATTGTGTCTGAAGACAATGTGATAATTGAGGATGAAGATGAAATAAGAGGTGAAGCTGAAAAATATTTTAAAAATATTCTGGGTGTAGGGACAACGACCAATGACATTACTAGGTAGTGGGAGGTTGATCGAGTTTTGAATGAAGATGAAAAACTCATGTTGATAAGGGAGGTGACTGAAGAAGAAATAAAAAATGTGATTTGGAATGGTAAAGAAGGTAAAGGCCCAAGACCAGATGGCTTCACTTTTTCTTTCTTTAAGAGTGCATGGGAGATAGTGGGCATTGATGTGATTGCTACTATGAAATATTTTTTCAACTCAAGAAGACTTCTTAGGGAAACAAATGCTACTTTTATATCTCTTATCCCGAAGAAGATTGATTCTACCAGATTGAGTGAGTATAGACCCATCTCTTTGTGCAATTTGCTGTACAAGTTTATTACAAAGATCATGGCTGATAGATTAAAGTTGGTGATTACATCTTTGGTCCGGCTGAATCAAACTGTATTCATTGAAGGGCAATCCATTATCGAGAATATTTTAGTTTATCATGAAGTGGTTAAAGGATTTGAGAGATCGAGCCATAGTCCAACAGCAATTATAAAGATTGATTTAAAGAAAGCATATGACTCAGTTTCTTGGAATCTTATTCAACTTACTCTCCAAAAGACGAACTTCCCTGAACAATTTACTAATTGGGTGATGGAGTGTATAACAAGTCCTAGATTTTCTATCTTGATAAATGGCAGTCCTAAAGGTTTCTTCCCGAGCACATGCGGTCTCAGATAAGGGGATCTAATTTCCCCGTTATTGTTCTGTCTTGTTATGGAAGTGTTATCTTCTCTCCTTGACAAAAGAGCCCGAGAGGGTAAAATTTCACTTATCCCCAAATGCAACTGTATTTCTCTATCTCACTTGATTTTTGTAGATGACTTGATGATTTTCTCAAGAGCAGATGCCAGTTCTCTAGAAACAATCAACAACATCCTGGATCTCTTCACCAACATATCAGAGCTGCACGTAAACAAACAAAAGTCCACCCAGATATTTTCGGAATTGTCAGAAAGTATGGTTGAGCAACTCAAACAAATAACAGGTTATCATACAGGTTCCCTTCCTATGCGATACCTTGGTGTTGCACTTATTGCAGACAGACTTTCCTATAAAGATTGCTCTAGCATTGTAGTCAAGATCAAGCAAAGACTAACAGGGTGGAAGACTAGACCATTGTCCATTTGCAGGGCGACTAACTCTCCAAAAATCTGTTCTCCAAAGTTGTTACATATATTGGGCAGGGGTGTTTGGTTTGCTAGGTAAAGTTCAAAAACAAGTGGAATCTGTCTTTGCCAAATTTCTAAGGGGAGGACCGGACCTAACAAAGAAAATTCATGAAGTGTGTTGGGATGATATTTGCAAACCTTTTGAGGAAGGAGGTCTCAATATTAGGTGGGTGAAGGAGATGAATAGTGTAGGAGTCATGAAACAATTATGGTGGACAATGTCAAGAAAAAGAAAGCTTGTGGGTTAAGTGGGTACATGGAAGATATTTAAAACAAAACTCGGTTTGGACACTAAAGATTCCAAATGATTGCTCTTGGTCCTAGAGGAAGTTGCTGAAATTAAGGGACAAATTGGAACCTCACATGAAATACTTGATAGGCAATGGAAGTGACACTTGGTTGTGGCTTGATAATTGGCACCCATATGGGGTTCTCCTCAATACATTTGGAGATCATATTTGATATGATGCCGGTTTAGACAGATTGACTACGGTTGATAGGTTTGTGTCAAATGGTAGCTGGAGACCATTTCCTACAAGATCGAGTGACTTAAGGGAGGTAGGTGCAACGCTTCACAAAATTGAGCTACTAAATCAAGAGGACAGAGATATGGTGGTATGGACAACAGAACCTAGTGGCAGCTACTCATCAACATTAGCATGGAAGATTATAAGGATTCATGGCACTAAGGTCGACTGGGCTTCTGTAATTTGGTACAAGAAATTCATTCCCAAGCACAGCTTTATCACTTGGAGAGTCTGCAAAGGACGGTTGCCCACTCAGTCATGTCTATGTAAACTGGGTATTTTGAATACATCACAATGTTTTTTCTGTTGGAACAGTAGGGAGACATTGGAACATTTATTTTTTAAATGTCCCTTCTTAAGAAGTGTATGGGAAACAATGTTGAGAAAGCTACACCAGTACAGGAAACGTGCTAAACCCTTTGGTGCTGAAGTACAATGGATCTAAGCAACATTCCCAGGGAATGGTACTACTGCTACTATTGCTTAACTATTTCTCAATGGCACTATCCATCACTTATGGAGAGAAAGGAACCAAAGGTGTTTCAATAATGTGGCAAGGAGGAAAGATATGATCTGTGCTGACATCATGTTTGATGTGGGAGTTAAACTGAAACATGTGGAAATTTTTTTGGCTAATAACACCTTGCTAGCCCATTTCCTTGATGAATGGAACATGAGGATTGAGACACCAGCTCGTCAATGTATGCTTTTTACATGGTTGAGACCTCGTCAAGATTTTTGGGTCTTAGCATGTGAGGTTCATTGAAACGATATAAAGCAGGCTATGGAGGTCTAATTCGTAATTGTGATGGGGAGCCTTTTATTGGATATGCGGGTATGTCCGAGCAACACCATGTGTTGTGGCTGGAGTTATTTGCATTATACCATGGGTTGATGGTGGTTAAAAATTTTGATATTACCAAGTTGAGAGTTAACTTAGATTCAAAGCTGGGTGCTAATATCATGAACAATAAAAGCAAGTGTCCATGGAGGGTTCTAAGTCTCAAAGAAAAAATCACAAAGACCCTAAGGAGTTTGAACACGTTGAGATACAACATGTTTTGCTAGAAGCAAACCAGCCTACAGATTTTTTGTCTAATTGGGCCACGTCACCTAATGAACAGTTGCTTAGCCCTGACATGTTTCCTCCTCCACTTGTGGAGACTGTCTCCAAAGATGTAAACCAACATGTATATGTTAGACTGTAACCTCCTTTTGGCTTAATACAATTTATTTACTTA
>JAOXJP010081569.1:0-28984 GCA_025762735.1 Platanus orientalis | reverse complement strand
GAAATAGGACATATGAAAAATACATTAAGGATAGAAAATTGGAGATGAAATTTGGGTACTGACTCCCTCATACCCCAAAACCACTCCAAGCCTTTTCTTTTCTTTCTTTTAAACGGTCATAATTTTATTCAGAAAGAGAGAAAAGGTCACTAGGATGGTGATAAAAGCAAAGACAGAAAAAAGGAAAGTATTACAAACTACAACGCAAAATGAACACAGGAATCACCCTGATCTCAAATACATTCCCACTCAAATGGAATCCCAAACCTAAAAGTAAAAATTTTCCTTACAGAGCACCACTCCAATATACTAGTGTAGACTCTAAGAGAAATGGTCCTCACAAGAGTAGAGAGACTTTGTTCTTGAAGATCCACCGATTCCTCTCCCAAATACAACAGCAAATTGCTCCGGGGAGGGATCTCCAAACCATAGTTGCAGGGAAGGTTGGTATATGGTGGGAAGCTCATTTGGGAAGCACGGTGAAGTGAGTGGAAGTTATTTATGGAAATGAGTGAAAGCCTCTGGAGAAGCCAGTAAGAACGTTTGGAAAACTGCCTAGGAAGCGATCCAAGATACATTATTGAATTTTATTTAAGTCCCATGTTGTTGGCACTGAATAAAATATTATCTATGAGATTTAATAATAATTTTGTAGACAAAAAATATTTAGTATTGAATTTATTGTTTATATTATTTTATTCCAATCCAACAAAAAAGATTCAAATCTTATGGTTTTTATACAAGGTCTTCTTTAGTCTGACTCTAAGATATTAGCTATCCACAAAAATCTTATGTATGGTAAAATCTAAGATATGCCATACTAATAACAAGTGGTTTGCATATTGATTTATATGTCATCATACTTTGCTACTTTCATAGTATAGTTTTTAGGTTTTTTAGTACTTCATTAAGTTTATTCAATTTATTGTATTGTAATTGAAATTATTGATTGTAACTTATTGTTATTCATTTTCTTATCATTTTTCGCTTCTTCCTTCTCAAAGATTTTAGTGAGGCTTGCTTCCCGCTTCTTGCTTTTGCTTCTCGCTCTCATAACTATGCTCCAAAACATCACCAAGAATCTCCTCAGTGTCTGCTAGCCACCACCTGGAGATTAGGTCCCTATAACCCAAAGGGAAAGTCCAACTAACACCTAATTGGGTACGGAAGGTAGTCCACAAGATATGAGCCAAATTGCTATGAATAAATAGATAATCTACAGATTTCTCTGTCTCAAGACAGAGAAAACACCTGTTTTCCATATGCCAAACTTTTTCTTTTGAGATCGTCTACTGTGAGAACTCTATTCATAATCACTCCACAGTGGAATTTTTATCTGGATTTTTTTCTTGGAATTATAAATAGTTACTACTACCAAGTTATAATCTACTTACTTGCTAAGAATGAGGAACATAAGATTAACACTGCAGAAGAATTCTTTTACTGCGTCCACAAAGGAGGAGAATCTAGATAAGGTCCCAAGTCATTTCAGTTCCAATTAATGTGGATGGTGCAGTTGAGGTTTATAGATCTAGAGGAGGGAGATGGTCTAATTCTTTTGAGGTGTCGGGACCTCCAGGGCAGAAATTCAGATTAAAGATCAAGCTTTTGAAAGAGAAGTTAAAAGGGTGGACATGAGGAGTTTGGAAGGATTGAAAGGAGAAAAGAAGTTCTTTTGAAGAAAATTACACGATGGGATAAGAAAGAGGAGGAGAGGGCTTGTAGGGGGAAAGTAAAAGAAGATTGCAGGAGGGTACTAGAGATGGAGGTGATGTGGAAACAAAAAAAAAAAAAGGTTCAATGGCTGCAGGAGGGTGATAGCAATACGAAGTACGATGGTGAGTTGTTAGAGGGGTGTGAATATTATACATAAATCAAAGGTAGGAGAAGAGGTGTGCAAAGGGATGAGGAAATAAGGGGTAATATGGTGAAGTTTCATAAAGAGGGCGGGCCTTGGTGCATCAGTAAGGTTGCTCCATTGAGACCTGGGCGTCACGGAAACAGCCTCTCTGCTTGCAGGGGTAAGGCTGCGTACATCTGACCCTCCCCAGACCCCGCAATGGCGGGAGCCTCGTGCACTGGGACTGCCCCTTTATGGTGAAGTTTCATAAAAATGTATATTCAAAACCTTGGGATAACTGTCCAAAGATTGAGAGCTTGCCAATGGCTCTTATCTCTGCGTTTCAGGCTGATTGGTTAGAGCATCCCTTTGAAGAGGAGGAGGTGAAGAAAGCAACATGGGAGCTGGAAAATGAAAAGGCCCCAACCCCATATAGTTTCCCATTACCATTTTATAGTAAGTGTTGGGAAGTTATAAAGGTGATCTTATGAAAGTAGCTAAAGACTTCTATGAGCGAGGCTTTCTAGACAAAGGTAGCAACTCCACATTCATAACTTTGATTCTGAAAAAGGAAGGGTGGAGCAATTAACTGATTTTCAGGCCGGTGAGTTTATTGGGGAGTACATATAAGATAATATCAAAATGTATCGCCTCAAGGTTGAAAGAGGTGTTGCCATCAGTTGTTTCGAAGATGCAAGGGGCTTTTCTTAAGGGGAGGTCGATTTTGGATAGAGTTTTATGTGCCAATGAATGCATTGATTCAAGATTATGGGAAGGATCTCCTGGGGTGGTATGCAAACTACACACAGAGAAGGCCTATGATAATGTGAATTAGGACTTTTATGACATATGTGCTTGGGAAATGTGGAGGAGGTGACTGTGGAAATGTGTTAGTTCCCGACATCCTGGGAGGCATGCCTAGCAGGGCAGTAGAGAGGGGCTTGTTTAAGGGGTTTAAGGACGGGAATGGTAGCCTAAGTATGTCTCATCTCTAGTCCATTGATGATACCCTCATTATGTGTAATAATTCTCAAATGCAGATCAGACTTTTGAGATGTGTCCTGAGATGTTTTGAGGTGGTATCAGGGCTGAAGGTGAACTTCTCAAAGACCATTATGGAAGGGGTGAGTGAAATAGTTAACCTAGATATGCTGGCAGCAGACATGGGTTGTAGAATGGGACAGCTTCCAAATACATACTTAGGCCTCCATCTTGGAGCTTTGTATAAGAAAGAGAAGGTGAAAGTTCTAGTGGTGGAAAGGATTCAAAGGCGGCTAGTGGAGTGCAATCTCAATACCTATCAAAGGGTAGCAATGTAACTCTTGAGAAGAGGAGGCTTTCAAATCACAAGTGTGTGCTTCTCATGCTATAACAAACTCACACTTGCTTCTCCATTGCCCTTATGCTTGGGAGGTATGGAGTGGGATTATGAAGGACTAAGGACTTCGGCATCTCTTTCGCATCCCCACCAGATCTGAAAAGTCTTTTAAATGGATGGAGAACATCATGCAAAAGGGAAGAGGACATGGCAGCTCGCACCAGCAGCAATTTGTTGGTTGCATTGGCTAGAACCAATCAATCAGGTTCTTAATGACTACGCAGAACTATCGTATAAAGTGTATCGAAGAGCAAAGTAAAAAAGTGGTTTGCTGGGCAAAAAAATAAGGGGTGTGAAGAAATAGGCAATGGGACTCTTGTAAGGGATTGGCATAATGTTATTGGGAGGTAAGGCTTTGTTGGGGGTCGTATTTTGGGCAAGGTATAGAGGTTCTTTTGATTCCATTTTTATATGTAATGGTGTCATTTTTTCTCATAATAATAAAAGTAAATAAATAAAGAAACTTATAAGGGCAACCTTAGCAAGCATCTCCATTTACTGCATGTTGTTATGGTTCAATCCATGGAAAAACTTCAAAGAGAATTCCTATGAAAAGTGGTGAGAATAATCTTCAGGAGGACAGCACGTAGTGATGTGGGATAGAGTATGTGCTCCAAAACATAAAGGGACTATGACCCTTCATCAAATTGAATATACAAATAAATCCCTCCTTTGTAAATGGTTCTGGGGGTTTGGAATGGAACGAGAAACTTCATGAAAAAGGTAGTTATGGAGAAATATGAAGCTCAAGATGATTGGGATCCGAGAGAGGTGAGGGGCACTTATGGGAGGGGTATTAAGAAAGGAATGATGAAGCAAATTCCGATATTTAAAAGAGGCATCAGGTATGAAGTAGGAAATGGGCCCACACTCAGATTTTGGGAAGACCTTTGATGTGGTGAGGTACCTTTCAAAGAAAGATTTCCAGGTATCTTTGCCTTGGCAGTAGATCAGCAAGCAAAAGTGAGAGATTATGCAAGCTCGATGCAAGATAGAGTGGTTTTGAAGCCGATACTGAGGAGGGATGTTCTTGACAGGGAAGTGCCATCAGTGTTAGAGATGCTGGGAAGATTGGATGGAATCCCTATTCATCTTGATCAAGACGATAGAAGACTATGGTAATTGGCTCCAAGTGGAAATTGTATTGTAAAGGTTTGCTTTAATCAAACTGAATCCTCACAAATGATAAGAATTCCTTGGAAATTGATTTGGTACTCCCCGATACCGTCTAAGATCCAGTTCGTCCTATGGATAGCGTCTTTGGGCAAGATTTTGACGATGGACAATATGATAAAGAAAGGGTTACACCTTACAAACATTGGTTTGATGTGCTACAAGAGTGGAGAATCCATTTCACCCCTTTTGATCTGAGGCCCATATGCATGGGAGGTTTGGTTTGGAGTATACTTGAGTCTTCAGTACCTGTAGATTGAAGAGGAAGGAGAAGAGAAAAAGAGAAGGGAGAAAGAGAGTGGATGCGTATAAGGAGAAATCATATTGAGAGCTAAACCTCTCTCCATATATTGGTTGTATATATATGTGGGCAGAAATTAAAGATATTATACCATATGGTGTAGTGTATTCATACATTGACACCAATACCCTTATACACCAACACTTCCCCTCAACTAGAGAATAAATATTCAGCATTCCCAGCTTGTAGGCCAAAGAATAAAACTGAGCATCATTGAGTCCTTTTGTGAAGGTTTCTGCTAACTGATCCGTAGTTAGTCTGAGACTTTGAATAGATGGAGTACACACACACACACACACATATATATATCGAGATTTAAGATGGTCTTTAATAAAATGTCAATCCACTTCCACATGTTTAGTTCGGTCATACTGAACAAGATTGTGTGCAATACTAATGGCAGTCTTATTGTTATAATAGAGATTCAAAGGTCTTTGGACAAGAAGGCCAAGTTCTATAAGTAACATTTTTAACCATAAGAGCTCACATATCCCATGTGCCATTGACTTGAATTCCACCTTATTACTTGATTGAGAAACCTCAAACTATTTTTTTACTATGCCATGTAACTAGATTACCACCCATAAACGTACAGTAACCAGAAGTAGACAAACAATCAGATATAGAGCCAATCTAATTAGCATCATTATAGGCTTCCACCCTATGATGACCATACCGTTTATATAAAATACCTTTACCTTGGCAACTTCTCAAGTATTTGAGAACTTTGCAGGTATAAACTAGTAGGTACATGCATAAACTGACTAATCCCACTCATAGGATATGTGATGTCAGGTTGTGTCAAAGATAAATAAATGAGACGCCAAACAAGATGTTATTAGCACTCCATATCAATTAACCAATCACTATCATCCTTTTGGAGTCAATGATTTGACTAAATTGGTGTTGTGCATGGTTTACATCTTGTCATTCCAACCTCCTTCAATGAATCCAATACATACTTTCGTTGGGAAAGGAATTAGACTTGGCAACCTCAATCCCAAGAAAGTATTTGAGCAAAACAAGATCTTTAATTTCAAATTCTCGTGGCAAACTACCTTTGAGTCTTGTAACTTTCATGTCATTATTACCTGTCACCACTATATCATCAATTTACGATAATTGTTGTCAACTTTTGACCCTTATGCTTCACAAATAGTGTATAATCAGCTTGACGTTGCTTATATCTAGTCTTCACCATGGCTGCTCTAAACCTTTCAAACCATGCATGTATTGATTGCTTTAGCCATACAAGGATTTTTTCAACTTACACACCTTCCCTTTGACAATTGGCAACCAAAATCTTGGAAGTGGCGTCATGTGGACGTTTGCTTCCAAATCACCATGTAAGAAAACACCTTTAACACTAAATTGAAACAATGGCCATCCTTTATTAGCAGCTAGCAATATAACAACCCATACAGAGCTCATCTTTGCCACTAGAGCAAATGTCTCCTAATAATCAACCCCAAAGGTTTGAGTGTACCCTTTTGCTACTAACTAAGCCTTGTAGTGTTAAACCGATCCATCAGATCTATGCTTTATGATAAATATCCACTTACATCCAACTGACATCTTTCAATTAAGAAGATCCACAACTCCCAAGTATGATTTTTTGTCAGTGTACACATCTCTTCTTCCATTGCAGCCCTCCAATTGATTGTGAAAGAGCTTCTGGCACATTGCAAGGTATAGACACAGAAGACAAGAAAGAGGAAAAATATGAGCGAATGGAGATAATGCATGGTAAGAAACATAATGAGATAAAGGGTGTTGAGTACAAGATCGAACACCCTTTCTAAGAGCAATGAGAATATTAATGTCATCAGAATGGAAAGAAGAGACAATACCTTTTTTAGATGTTGAATCTAAAGAAGACTCATGGATGTGGTAATGAGAATTCTAATCATAACTTTGAACATTGTGCTGCTTCTTCCTTCAGGTATACACCTGTAACTTAGACTCCCTCTTTCTACTAACACCATCATCAAAATAATATAAGGGAACAAGAACAGGAACAGCAGGTGATTGAGAAGACAATTAACCGATCATTATCATCCTCTATGAGTCAATGATTGGACTCAACTGGTGTTACACATGGTTTACATCCCACCATTCCAGCCTCCTTAAGGCCGTGTCTGATCGCATTCCTACTCCCTATTTTCCTTGGAAACCTATACGGTTTTCCAAGGAAAGCCGAAAATATTGGCATCTGTTTCACTCGGAAAACCAGCCTGGAAAACCGCCTTAAAAATCGTGCGATTCCATTTGGAAAACAAATCGATTAAAACCCTATGATCTCCATTTCCGACCAAAAAGCTCGGATTTACCCTGGTTTCCAAGAGAATATCCGCAACGGTCGTCTCTAATAGTCACTACCAAGCGCAAGGATCCGCCATTAGAGAAGATCATCTTCATTTGCAGGTTCTGTAAGTAGGTTTCGACTGTTCCTTGCTTTTTCCCCTTTTTGCGATTCTCCCACCAAAGCCATGATCAATCTTACCAAACTCGATGCATGTTTTCATTTTTTGTTTTTCTGCTTCATATGATGTGGAGGGATGTCTGAGGTCAGTTCTGTGGTGCCAAAAATGCCAAATTGTTCAAAAAAAAGTTAGGGTTTTGAAATAGGGAAGCATTCCGATGTGAAGGTTGGTTGTTCTTCATTTTTGTGTCCATCGGCACTTGATTGAGTGTGAAACAATAAAATACCCTGGTTGAAGTGGAAGCCTATGGTCTTCCTCCAAGTAAAGTCAGAAATGGTGTTATAATACTTCTATTTCCACCTGTTCACGTATTATATTCGGTGGCATAGTTTATAGTCTTCATTCTATAAACCATAGTATCAATATATTGTCAGAGTTGTAGTTGAAGTGGATTGGATTTTATTCAGGCAGAGTTAACCAGATAGATAAATTCAAAAATGGTGTTAGAATCTAGGGAACATTCCTAGCATTCAAACACAGGTGTTAAAATTATTTTTGGAGGATTCTTTCCAACATAGGAATGTGATCAGATGGGGTTGGAAAGAAACCTCAGAATGGAAACCAATCGGATTCCTTTGGAATTAATGGAGATTTCAAAGGTTGTTTTCCAATTCCTTTCTGACGGGTCCATTGGAAACGAATCAAACAAAGCCTCAATGAATCCACATGGGAAAGGAAAATCCCCTTTTAGACTCAGCAACCTCCATCCCAAGAAAGAATTTGAGCAAACCAAAATCTTTAATTTCAAATTCATGAACTAAACTACCTTTAAGTCTTGTAACTTCCATGTCAGCATTGCTTACCACCACTATATCATCAACATATACGATAAATGCTATCAACTTTCAACCCTGTCACTTCACAAATAGTGTATGATCATCAGTTTGACATTGCTTATATTGATGCAAATCAAGACCTACAAGGGGTGGTTAAACCTAAAGGATTCAACCAAGGAAAAGGAGATAGTCCTAGGATGCCATTCAACTAGGGGTATCAGATACTATTTGACGCAATTAATCGTGAATGTTACTCGATGCGATCAAGCCACGTGCTTGATTGATTAGAGGAATTACTCAACTCCAAAGTAAGGCGCATTTGCAAACAATTTTTTAAGTCAAAATCACTCTATCTTTTCATTTCCCATTGATATTTGTAAGCAAACACAAAACTAGACCAGTAAGAAATATAATAAATGCTCGACAACTTTCAACGCAATTACTTGACTAGCAAAAAAATGCACATACAACTTATTAGATAAAGCATGAATTACTAGGTAACTAAACATGACTACCAAAATATGGATAACTAGGTTGCTACCACTATTAACAACACGACATAAATAACTTTGACTAAACACAAGTGACAATGATAAAACACTTGGGTTTATAACAAAATGACACATTCCGTCCACTTGGCTACCACATAAGCTAACACATGTCATCCACATGACTATCACATAAGTTAATGCTACGCTCCTGCATTATATACCCAATATTCACTATGGTTGCTCTAAACCCTTTAAACCATGCCCATCGTGATTGTTTTTGCCCGTATAAGGCTTTCTTTAATTTACACACCTTATGTTTATAATTGGCAACCAAAATCTTGGAGGTGCTGTCATGTAGACTTCTTCCATATCACCATGTAAAACAAATTCTTAACACTGAATTGAAACAGTGGTCATCCTTGATTAGCAATTAGTGATATAAAAACATGTACAGAGTTCATCTTTGATACTGAAGCAAATGTCTCTTGATAATCAATCCCAAAGGTCTAAGTATACCCTTTTGTTACTAACCAAGCCTTGTATCGTTTACCTGCTCCATCAAATCTATGCTTTATTACTTACATCCAACCGGTGTCATCCCTTCAAAAAGATCCACCAACTCCCATGTATGATTTTTTTTCAATGTGCTCATCTTTTCTTCCAGTTGTGGCCCTTCAATTTAATTGTGAAAGAGCCTTTTGCACACTGCGAGATATAAACATAGAAGATAAGGAAGAGAAAAAACTATAAAAGGAAGAAGCTAAGGCATGGTAAAAAAACAAAATGAGACATAGCATGTTGAGTACAAGACTGAACACCTCAAAGTCATTAGAATGGGAAGAAGATGAGACAATACCCTTTTCTAGAGTAAGATCTAAAGAAGACTTCTAAACAAAGTTATGAGAATTTTGATCATTAGTTTGAACACTCTAAACATTGTGTTGCTTTTCCTTTGGGTATACACTTGCAACTCAAACTCTTCATTTCCACTACCGTCATCATCAAAATAATTTGAGGGAATAGGAACAAGAAGTGGAAGTAATTAAGAAGACAACCTTTTACCAAAATTCTCCCCCTAAAGAGATGTCTTCAGAGAGGAAAAGAAAGAAATTGACTAAAAAAATGTCACATCTTGGGAAACAAACCTTTTTACAAAAAGGGAGACAATAACATTTTTACCCTTTTTAATTCTCTACATAACCCAAAAAAATACATTTAAGTTCTTTAGGATCGGCTTCGGATCATAAAGCAGATGCTTGACAGATCTTCTCAAGCATAATAGACAACGCACCATGTCGTCAAACTATTAACCTAGGTTAGTCCCACCTAATCCACCCTGCACAATAAAAAGAAAAGAAAAAGGAAACTACACTTTACCCTTTTGAGATTCCATCATCAAGCTCAATCACCCTTCGACGACCCTATTCTATGGTGACTGAGGCACTTTAGCAACTAAAGACATCTCTTTTGATACTTGGAAATCATCCCATCATAAGCATTTCTTCCATCTATTGTAATGATATTTGAGGAAGATCTCATCAATGCTCCAGTCTTAAACAACTTTGGAATCCAATCAAACTCAGTGCTTTTACTTCCATCTTCAACACCACAAAATCTCTCTCTTAGACTCTTCTCAACCAATTGGAAAAGTCAAAACCAAATATCTTCCTCAGATCACCCACAAAACTAATCAATGATTAAACGAGTTGAATTTGACCCATTTCTCTATCTTTTGCTTCAATTTCTGGTAAGCTCCTTGTTAATTTCAAAAAATAATATCTCGTTATATATCCATGCCACATAAGGCAATATATTGATGTCTATCTTGCTTTGGTACTCTTCATGGAAAGCTTTCTCAGCCTTAATAGAATACATTTTTAAGGTTTTTGTATACATAGCTCTATTTGAAGCTTATATCGATCATGGATGGAGGTACTCTTTAAGCTCCGATTCAAACATAAGCCACAACTTTAACAGCTCTTTTTGTTATCAAAGTTTAGCATTCCAAACCAGTTCCTACTTGTAACATGGCACCAAGAACTTATTAATTGAATTGTCATTGAACTTCCTCGCCTCATGGCCAAGAATCTCAGCCATGAACAATCTCCCAAATAGAAGACATCGAAAAAATGAACTGTAGCGGCCGAACCAACCATTCAAGTCCATTAACCCTTGAAAACTTGAAATCAAAGTATTATCATTTAACGGTTGACAGAAGGCCAAACCAGAAAAAACCAATGGCAAGGACTTTTTTACAAATTTCGACTATGTTAGTAGCACCAATCTCTTTCAAAGCGAAAATGTCTTTCCTAGCTACAATTTCGATGCATAAGGCTTTCGAATTGGGGGAGAGGTAGCCTTCGACAATCAGATCTTGAAAGGAAGTAGAGTACAAATCAACGATCTTGCGGCATTCTTTGTTAGTCCATGATGTAGACATTAGAGCCAAGTGGGACCCACTCGTGGCTTGGTAGGGTCTACACAAGAAGAAACATGGAGAAACACTTGTTCTCACATCAAGAGAGGAATCATGTTGCTGATTGGAATCCTTTTAGAGTCATTTTACTGTTTTAGTTAATATTTTATGAGTTATTAGAGTTTAGGATACGAGGATCAATATCATTAATGTTCTGTGTGTTTTTGAGAGTTTTATTTAATTCAAATTTAGAGTGGTCGACTGGGTCAACTAAACCCACATTTTAGTTGTTTCAGTTTCTCTTTTATTTTAGAAAGTCTTTAAAGAAGCTTATTAGTTAGAGTCCTAGGTTTCTAATTTATGAGAGTTGCTTATTTCTTTTGTTTTGGTCTTTTATAAGGAGGTCTCCTATTGTAATTGACTTTATAATTGAATGAATAAAAGTTTTCTTTGAAAGAACTATTGCGGTTGTTTCTTCTCTAACCCACGAGTGGGTGCTTTCCACGGTGGAGATCCCGTGGAATCTATATGGGATGCCTAGAGCCAAAACTTGAGAGGTAGGGATTTCCTTTTCAAACAACTAGGTGATCTCGTCTATTCTTATTTTCCCTCTTTCTTTCTTCTTTGTTCTTTTGTCTTTCTTCTTCTTTGTTGTTTTTGATCTCTGGCTCTAAAACTCCATACAAGATCCACCAAGAAACCCTCTTAGGGCTGTCAATAGTCCGAGCTAGCTCAGCTCAGCTCGTCGTGAGCCAAGCTTAAGCTTTGTTTGAAGCCCGCAGAGCCAAGTCTAAGCTTCCATTTGAGCTTGTTTAACAAACGAACCTAAGCCAAGTTGTACTAAGCTCAACTCGCTAAAAGCTTGTCTCGCATAAAGTAATACATGTACTTAATATATTATGAATAAATATATTAATATATTATAAAAAAAAATCAAAAAACTATTTAATTGTATTTGAATGATAGGAAATTTGATTGATTGATGTACCATGTGGGCATTCCAGCATAGCCTGCTTTCCTAGTCAACAATCAACATAGCATTCTTTTAAAAAAAATATAACCTTTAAGAATGGTAGTACAACAACAGTTTAAGAAAATTGCTAAAAAAATATATCCTATCATATCTATTTCAGTGCAGCCTGCTATTCTAGTCAATAAAGCCTTCTTAAAAATAAAAAAATTAGAAAAATATAACCTTAAAAATGAAAGAACAGATTTGTTGAAATAAAAAAATTGAGGAAAAATGCTAAAAAAAACCATATTATCTCATTATATCTTTTTTTTTTTTTTTAGAAGATAAGGAAATTCATTAAACGAAGAAAAGAAGAACAAGCATGAGAAATGTCAACCTGAAACAGTGTCGGGCAAAGAGAAAACAAGAAAGCTAAAAAATAAAGTTGTCCCAATCAAAAATCCGTGACCAATAAAGGGGCATAGTTTCGGGAAGCGAAATGGATAGTCAATCATACAGATGAAACAAAACAACATCCAACAACTTGGGTAAAGAGCGGTAAGAGTCCTTGAAGGTACGACGGTTACGCACCTCCCAAAGAGACCAATAGATAGCCGTTAGAAGGATCCCCCACACCACACGGCCCAAAAGGCCCAAGTGCTTACGATCTTAGACAGCCCAACAACCAAAGAAGCTTCTTAATGAGACCGGGTGCACCCAAACTACCAAAAGGCGGGAAAGGAAGAAAGCCCACACAGAAGACATAACCGGGCAATGGAGAAGCAAATGTGCTGAAAACTCCCCATCCTCTCTACACAAAGAACACCAATTAGGCATAATAAGGTCCCCACAAATCAGGTTGTCCACCATTGGGGCACGATCCCACAAAATTTCCTAAAGGAGGAAAGTGACTTTGGAGGGAATGAGTTTGTCCCAAATAAGCCGAGACGGCAAAAGAAAAAGGGGCAGCCGGCGAAGAAGCTAGAAAGAAGAATTTGACCGAAAACCCCTGAACAGAGTCCAAAGACCACAACCGCTCATCTCCAGACTCCCCATCCCCCAAGCGATAACTCTCCAAAAGCTCCAAAAGACTACCCATCTCCTCCACTTCCCAATCATTAAGATTTTTTCTTAGATGAAGATTCCAGAAGCAAAAGACTTTAGATCTAATCATATGATCTTTGACCGAGCCCCACTTACTTTCAGCCAGATTATAACAATAAGGAAATAAGAAAGCAAGGGGAGAGCTGGCGCACCAAGAGTCCTGCCAAAACGACACCCTATCACCTTTGTTGACCTTGAACCGAATAAAGCGGGAAACTGCTCCTTCCAAATGCATATACCTTTCTAAACCCCACAACCCGAGGCCCTTAGGGGGACAACTAGCAACCAGCCATTCCAGCCCTCCCCATACTTGGCAGCAACAACACGCCTCTAGAGAGCATCACGATCTAAGCCAAATTTCCAAAGCCATTTGTTGAGTAAAGCTCTATTGGTTTCCCTAATAGGCCTGATGTCCAAACCCCTTGGCAATAAGGCCTGCAGATATTTTCTAGCTAACCCAACAAATTTTTCGACGGTCCCGATCTAAATTCCAAAGAAAACCCCGTTGTAACCTTTCAATCTGATCAGCTACAGTTGCCAGAATCACGAACAGAGATAAATAGTATATTGGGATGCTTTATTAACATTTCTTAACAACACAAGCCTTCCTCACTTAAAAAGGAGGCGGCCCTTCCCATGCAAGAGTTTTTTGCCCATTCTTTCCAGAACCAGACTCTAGATTGCCTTGGATGAGGCTTTTGCACCAAGGGGCAAACCTAGATAAGTAATCGGCAGAGCCACCGTGAGACACCCAATAAGCGAAGCCAACTCCTCCAAGTTGGGAACCCTCCCAACTAGACTCAAAGAGGACTTATGCAAGTTCACTTAAAGCCTTGTCATCGCTTCGAGGATAAGAAGAATGCTTCATAAATTTCTAATGGATTCGAAGTCAGCTTTCAACATAAACAGAGGGTCATTCACAAACTGAATAAAGGGAATAGATGAGCCACCTGCCAAAGAGGAGAACCCCTTCAACATCCCGATAGAATCAGCCTTAGCCACCATTCTGCTCAAGATTTCGATCACTATGATGAATAAATAGGGAGAGAAAGGATCTCCTTGTTGCAAACCTCTACTACTTTTGAAAAACCCTTTAGGGGATCCATTCACCATAATGGAAAACGAAGGGGTGGAAACATAAATTTTCATCAAATTTCTCCATTTAAGACCAAACCCCATCTGATGTAGGACCCAATCAAGATAACCCCAATTCATATGGTCATAGGCTTTTTCCAAGTCAATTTTACAAACCACACCCAATATCCCCTCCTTCAACCTGGCATCCACAAATTCATTTGCCAATAATGAACAATCTGTAATTTGTCTGCCCAACACAAAAGCATGGGGAGAGTTGATTTGAGACAATGAGCAAGAATCTTTGATAATAACTCGTAAAGGCAACCCACTAAACTGATAGGACAAAAACCTTGATCTCAGAAATTCTGGACTTCTTAGGAATAAGAGTAATAAAAGTGGCATTAAGACTCCTGCACTACTGATCTCTTCCATAAAAAGCTTCCAAAGCAGCCATAGCCCCCTTACCCACCACATCCCAACAAACTTTCAAAAATCTGATAGGAAAATCATCTCGCCCCGGGGCTTTATCATCCTCTATACAGTTAAAAGCGATCTTCACTTCCTCAGAAAAAGGACACTCAAGCCATCTCTGATGCTCACCATCAATACGATCAAAGCTCACACCTTCGATCTCTGGCCTGGAAGGGAAAGGCTCATAATACAGATTTTGGAAAAATTGCTCGATATGATTTCTAATCCTTCCTCGATCATCCTCCCAAACGCCGTCTACTCTCAATTTGTTGATCGTATTGAAAGACTTACGCATGGATGCAATTTGATGGGAAAATCTGGTATTCTTGTCACCCTCCTTCAGCTAAGACACCCTAGACTTCTGTCTCCATGAGATTTCGTCCATCCTTAAAAGCCTATAGTAATCAGTCAGAACTTCAGCTCTTACTTATTGATTGACCTCTTGATGGGGATGGCTAAGCATGTTATGATCGAAAGCATGTAACTTACTGAGGCAAAAGATTCTTCCTTTCTTCTAACCCACCAAATTTCATGCGCTTCCACTGAATAATCTTCTCCTTAAGGAGTTTAATCTTATGTCCAAAGATATAGCTGGTTGTATCCCCCACATCCAACTCCTCCCACCAAGATTTAATCTTGTCCTTGAAACCTGGGACCTCAAGCCACATTAGCTTGAATCTGAACAGCCGGGGCCCAGACATGAAATCCTCAACCATCATAACAATAAGGGTGTGGTCTGAAGCTGGATTGGGAAGCACTTCTTGCGAGAGCAAAGGGGCCTGGTCCATCCAATCCACAGTGAAGAGAAAACGATCCAAGCTGCTACAGACCCTTCTGGTCTGATTATTTGACCAAGTGAAAGAGGTGCCTTTCAAAGGGACTCTAAATCTGCTCCTGATTGCTAAGCCTGAAACATTTCCTTCTGTTTTTTATACCATCCTTCTTTTCTCCTCTCTCTCTCTGATTGTGCAGGATGCAGAAATATTAGGGGAATTTCACAGGCAAACCTGATTTGGACGGGAGGGCCAAGAAGAGCAACAGAGGGAGGACTTACCACTGTAAATATGTTGAAGACTGGTAGATTTGATCCTCTAATTAGTTTCTTATTCTGCGGCAACCAAGAAGGTCTACTGTTTCTCTTTTCATTTTGGGTTTGACATAAAGTTTCTCTCATGGTGGAAAAGAGCAGAGCTGATTACAGCTTTATGCTTCATGAGATGTACGACCTTGGTTGGCTTTTGGGACACAGAACCTTCACGAAGGTTTACCTTGCTAGAAATCTATAGGAAAAAGGATGAAAATGAAGGTTTTGGAAAAGAGAAGGTGATCAAAGTGGGAATGATAGAGCAGATGAAGAAAGAGATATTGATGATGAAGATGGTCATGGTGTTCATTTGAGACAGGAAGCTTTTCTCAAAAATCACAAAACACCAGTTGAGAGAAGACATCTCCCAAGCTTAGTTCCAGCAACTCATCATGGCCATTGATTTTTGCTACAACTACGGAGCTTACCATTGTGACCTGAAGCAGGAGAATCTTCTCCTCTACGACAACCTCAAGATTACAGTTACATATGGAATGCAACAAGAGAAGATTAACCCCTTTCTCTCTAGAAGATTTGGGCATTTGACGAGCCTGAGCTAAGCTTAACTCATTTTTAACGAGCCGAGCCTGAGCTCAGTATCTGAGGCTCATCACAACCCTGAGCCTAATACTTGTTTGACGAGACTGAGCAGAGCTGGGCTCAGCTCGGTTCGTTGACACCCCTAAACCATCTCTTCATGGGTTCTTGAAACCCACAAACCTGTAACCATCAATCCATACACTTCCCTTACTATTTCTTGCTAAGAGAACCCAAGAATAATCCTATCCCAACCAATGGGCAGACATAGATTCATAGGTTTTGATGTCTTAAATCTGAAATCCCAAAACCCATCTCTTGTGAATCCTGCGGCTGTAACAGAGCAGAGAATCTTCTTGGACTTTAAGTTTGGAATCAATAAACACCATAACCCGGAACCTGTGGCAGCCTATAACCCCTGCTAACCCTTACTCACACCTCATTGTTTAAGAAGCCACGACTGCCCATATTACCCCTCTGTTGACTTGAATACAGTTCCCCGTGTGTGTGCCTGTGTTAACCCCTTTAATCCTTGATGTATCAGTACCAGATGACACCCCGTTTTCCCCTTCTTTTAAGCCTGAACCAGTAATGTTTTAACCCATTACACCTGCTGATTTGATCTCAGTGACTGCCCAGAAACCAGCCTCGGTTATACCTTCTGATATTCCAGAAATAAGCAACTCATTAAACCCATTCCACCCTGTTAAACAGCTCCAGAAATTTGCTGATAACCTGTGTCATACATCTGATTTCTAAACTGTTCCCCACTGATTTAATCCTGTTTTATACCTCTATTTTAGTCCCATATATGTCCTGCTGTTCCAGCTATAGTCCATCCCCAATTAGCCTGAGGTCCCCATTTTAAACCCAACACTTCCACTGTCTGACCTAAGCCTATTAACTCACTGTTTTCAGTCCTAGACCTGAACCTGAATAACCAATCTTTATCAGCCCTTGAATGGCCACTGTTTTTACCCTCTGTTTATTCCAAACTCTGATCCACAAGTGAACTTATAGACTTGCTGCTTTTACACCCAGACCTGAATCCCATTGCCTTGCTTGTTGACTGAAGACTTGTCTCTAACAAGCACACCCGAGAACAATCCTATTTATTTTGAGGTTGTTGGATCATTCATAATGAACAATCCAATTTATTTTGGGTCCATAACCAGCATATGAACAGCCTTCCCAAGGTTGTCCTGCATCAATTTTGGTGTCAGCTTGTGTGCAGAAATTTCGGGGGACAGAAGAGAAGAACGTGACATCTCAAGAACCGCCTCTGATAGTAACAACCCTTATGGATTGCCTACTAGAAGTAAATGGAATGTCAAGGCAAAGTCTTATTAAACATGGTCAGCGGCTGAAGAACAAGGTCGCCAGAGTGCTCGATTGTCCAAGTTTTCAAGCCTAATGATGGAATCTCAAAGGGGAAAACCGGTTTTTTTTAGGGAGGGTCAGGTGGGACTAACCGTGGTTAGCACTTTGGCAACGTAGTGTGATATCCATGCTGCTTAAGAGGATCTTTCAATCATCTGCTTGAAATGATCCCAAGCCTTTAGGATCCAATTTGGTGTGATCAGAATTAGGGACATGAACATAACAAATACAACCAAAGGTTTTGGAAGAAAGGGAATGGGGATGAGAAAGGAGAAAGGAGAAAGGTTCTCAAGTGGAATTTTTTCTTTTCTTTTTTTTTTTTTTTGTAAGAATAATCAACACGTAGAAATCTTACCTAGGATTTCACAGAGTTAAAATATTCAACCAAAATGGTTATGTGCATGCGTGCACATGAACTTCTAAAGAGTAGGAGTTGAGTGCCCAGATAGCACAGTGCAATTCAATCACATTTTTGGCTTAGTTTTGGAAGGCCTTATTAATAAATTGGTTTCCTCACTTGTTGACTTTGTTAGCTACTCTCAAGCCTATAATGAAATTCTGTCTTTTTTTTTTTTTTACATTGCTCCATCTCCTCCAAATTTATAAACAAACCCTATTACTAATCCTAGACAAACCTTAACCACTAAGAAATTTGATGCCGGAAGCATGCAATCAATATGTCATTAGAAGAAGTGCAAGAAAATTAGACAAAATAGCAAAGGGAACAAACTGGGTTTCTATGCATCAATTGCATTCCACTAAGTTCCAACTCTGGGGGATTAGTTTCCAACAGTCCACACATAAATAGTTCAAGCCCCTATGAAAATGTTTAACCAGAATTCAGACTTAAGCACATATAACACTACCCTCAGCATGAAGTTTCAACTCGCATTCATATATATAGAATTATTAATGCAGATTTGTAAAACAGAAAATTAGGATAGCAATTGTATGGCCTAAACAAGGCCTCACAGCCAGCAAATCCAGATCAAATGAATGAAGTATTCTTCTCTTTTTATACTGCCGATTGATAGATTAAGAAGACATTCAAATCAAGTCTATCATTGCCCATTCGTGGCTCTATAAGTGTGCAAAAAATTTCTGCACATGTATGAGATCCATGAGCAGCCGGCCATAGGCATTGATTAATCAGAAAATTCAGATCTACAGACTCCATGAAAATAGTGTAGATCTAATAGATTTGATGACAGGTTTTCAGCAATACAACCTGTGAATCAAGAGAATAAAGAGTAAGGGGAATGCAAGGATTCAAGGTGTGAGTGTAGATATTGGAAAACCAGCAACCATTCAGCCTTTAATTCCACATAACCATTAAAGCACCATAGAAGAAGAGGAAGAAGAGAAATACTTACCTAATCTGAAAAGGGCTTGATTGCCTTGGCCTCTCACCAAGTTTGCACCAACCTTGGAAGCCTCCAAGATCTCCAATCGCTGGATAACAAGGTAGCAGCAGCCGTCATGAGCAAAATCTTAAAATTCTTTATTAAAAAAATCAAAAGAATAGGGTTACATCTTAAATTGACGCCCCTGCTCCCTTTTACAATTTTACCCAAAATCAAAAACTCAAATATCCCCCTATGTCCCTCCCACATAAATTAAAGTGTAGCAATGTAACATAATAACAAGATGACATCTAAAGGTCTAAAATAAATTATAAAAATAAACCAAATAGTCCTAATTAAACAGCCCTCCAAATGTGTCCTCGAGTGGGCCCCACATGGACTGATGCGTGGGCCCCACACAACTCCCAACTACTCGAACCATAGTGTTCTAGGCTCAACCCTCCTCCGTCGCTAGTATACTTGATGAGGTACTCTAATGTCTCTATCAAATCCCCTCGGCTAAGAAGAATTAGCATTTAGCAAAACAAAACTGTAGTATCTCTCGAGTAAATCAAGATCTACTCTCTATAGGTCCTCCTGTGTCAACCAGGTGTTGTTGGTCTTCGGTCTGTCTTTCCACTTGACAAGGTACTTTTAATAGCCACCTTGTCTCGTAGAAACAGTCTACTCATTCAGGCTATCCTCTATCACCTCTTTTCTATGTGCTAATGGTGGAGGTAGAGGTGTAGACTGAGGGAACTGGGTAAGTGGGGTCTACTAGTTTGAAAAGAGGTCTAGAATGGGAGAGGTTGGATTGTGAAATGGACCAAGATCTTCAACATTGAATGTTGAATTGATCCCCAAGTCCGAGGGAAGGTCAATCACATATGGAGTAAGTCCAATTCGTTTAATCACTTTATAGGGTCTAGAACTACGAGCATGTAGTTTCTTTGTGACTCCGGACTAGAATCGCTCAAGTTTAAGTCGGACCATCACATAATCTCCCTCCTGAAACTCTTGCAAAACACAATGAGAATCAACCAACTATTTATACCCTCATTATTAAGTGCAATCCTCATCTTTATCTTTTCATGCAAAGAATGAATATGTTGTGCAAATGAAGATGTAGACTTAGATGGCCTATATATAGCTGACATAGGAATGAGGTTTATAGGGGACCTAGGCTTATAACCAATGATGATCTCAAATGGACTCATGCATGTGGTCCTATTGACTAAACTGTTGTATGCAAACTTAGCTACAAACAAGACCAAATCCCATGACCTAAAGTGGTCACCAATAAGACATCGCAAGAGACTACCCAAACTCTTATTCACCCCACTTCAGTCTATCCATCAATCTAAGGGTGGTAGGCCGGCGAGAACTAAAGCTTTGTGTCCAACATGCATCATAATGTCTTCTAAAAATAACTGAAAATTTTAACATCTTTGTCAAACATAATGGACTTGGGCACGCCATGCAAACGAACAACCTCATCAAAGAATAACCGAGTGATCCTGAAAGCATCTAAGGTCTTCGAGCACAGAATGAAGTGGGTGATTTTGGAGAAGTGGTCCACCACTACAAAGATGGAATCATGCTTTCTAGAGGTCCTAGGTAAACCAAGCACAAAATCCATACTAACGTCCTTCCATGGAGTGTGAGGAATTGGCAAAGGCGTATACAACCCAGCATTTTGTTTTCTTTGCTTTGCTAGTTGACAAGTACGATATTGCTCCATTATTCTAGCCACAACCCTTTTACGGCTTGGCCAATAAAATCGATCATTTACAAGGGCAATGGTCTTCTCCCTACCAAAATGCCGGGCAATACCTTCTGCATGCATCTCCCAAATCAATCAATCACGCACCAAGTTGCATGGAATGCAAAGTTAGGTACCCCAAAAAAGATGCCCATCCTGCAATATAAAATCACTGTAGCTTCTTGACTAGTCACTCAGCAAAGCATGCACTTCCCCGAAAATCTGGGCACGTCTCATGATCCTCTTTAAATTTCTCGAACCCAATCACTTTGATGCTCATGGTTTATAGCAGGGAAACCTTGCAGCTCAAAGCATCTATGGGCTTATTCTCAACTCCGGCCTTGTGTTTGAGCACAAAAGTGTACTCTTGAAGAAACCTAACCCACTTTGCATGCCTTGGGTTTAATTTCTTTTGAGAGTCAGGGTATCTCAGAACCTTGTGGTCGAAAAAGAGAACAAACTCCTATTGTAGCAAATAGTGTCTCCAGTACCTCAATACCTGAACTACCGCATAAAACTCTTTATCGTAGGTAGAGTATTTTTATGGCATCACTTAATTTCTTGCCGAAATAGGCCACGGACCTCCTTACTCAATACTCTTACTCTAACCCCAAATGCATCACACGCCACCTCAAAGACTTTAAAAAAAGTCTGAAAGGCATATGAAATGAGCATTAGTGATCCTTGACTTAATCTCCTTGACGGTTTTTTACGTTGCATTCATCTAGTGAAATTCCCCTTTTCGAATTCAATCTATAATAGGGGTCATTGTTGTGCTAAACGAACGGATGAATGTCTATAGAAAGTGGCTAGACCATGGAAACTACAAACCTCATGAATATTTTTAGGCTTTGGCCACTCCACTATAGCTCAGACCTTTTCGGAATCCGCAGACATCCCTTCAACCGAGACAATGAACCCGAAGAAGACAACTTGTGATGACATGAAGGAACACTTCTTGAGGTTTGCATACAACTTCTCCTTCTTGAGGAGCTCATAAACTTTCCTCAAGTGGCCAAAGTGTTGTTCTTTGTTGTGGCTATAAATAAGGATATCATCAAAGTAAACCACTAAGAATTTGACAATAAATGGCCTCAACACCTACATCATTACCCTCATGAAAGTACCCAGGGCATTTGAAAGCCCAAAGGGCATGACAAGCCACTCGTACAACCCATCCTTCATCTTGACGGCGGTTTTGCACTTGTCCCCTGAACGGATACAGATTTGGTGATACCCACTTTTAAGATCGATTCTAGAAAAGATTGTGGCACCAACCATCATGTCTAATATATCATCTAATCTGGGGATAGAAAACCGGTATCTGACCGTGATCTTGTTAATTGCCCTGCTATCTACACACATCCTCCAGAACCATCCTTCTTGGGTGTGAGTAGGGCAAGCACGGCACATGGGCTCATACTCTCCCTAATGACGCCCCTTTGCAGAAGCTTATGGCTTATTTCTTTAACTCTACATGCTCTGTGGGATTCATGCGGTAATGAGGCAAATTTGGTAATGTTGCCCCTGGAACCAGGTCTATGGCATGTTGGATGTCACGCATAGGTGGTATCTCATCTAGAAAATCCTCAAGAAACATATCCTGAGTTTGTCTCAAGACTAGCCACATCTTGAGAGGACACTCAGATACAGAGTTAGAATTAGCCTCTTTGGTCACTAAAGCAAAAACTATGTCTTCCTTTACCTCTCGCTTGAACTCCTTCGAGCTGATGATGTGCAGGACTTTTGTATTTCTCTTTGACACTATTTCCCTAACTCACCTCCCCCCTTTTTCTCAGGATTTCACTTAGGAGGAACTAGATTCAACTTGATCTTCTTACCCTGAAATGTACATGTGTTTGAACGACCAAATAGTGCTATATCTAGGTCACACAACCAGAGTTTGCCCAAGATGAAATTGCCTACATCTATAAGCACAACGTCACACCAGATAGTGTCCTTTTATGAATATGTATCAACCCATGACACCCTGTAGGGACTCGGGTGTAGGATAGGTGAGAGTCTCAGTCATTGCACAGTCTTACCAGACACCACATTAGTGTAACTCCCACTATCAATAATAATTTTGAAGCGCTCTCATCACACGCGGCATAGGTCTAGATGGTGGTCTCCTACGCCAATCATCCTCTAATTTATGTTGAGTGAGGACACACCTCACCACCATCAAGGATGTGGAATCTGGGGAGTAAGAGTAATATGAAGTCCCTCTGAGAAATGCTACCCTCTCAATCATCAATCTCTTAATCCTTATCACTAAGAGTGTGATCGAGTTTATGGACTTCTTCATCTGACCCATCACCACCATCCCCATCTACTCCCTCACCTTCCTCCATGCCATTCACATATAGATTCGATCTTCTTATCCTATGGGGTATTGAACCACAAAGTGACCAAATCCTTTACATTTATAACACCTAGTCTGATCACCACTACCCAGATTTTCTCTACCAATCCTTTTACCCTTGTTAAGGTGAGAAGGGGGTCGGGAATTGCTCAATTGGCCTCTAAAAGGCTGTCCCCCTGCGAGAGGTCTACTATCAAGTACAACAGGTCTAGACTCACTACGGCAAGTATTAAAAGTTCGTTGGACCAATGGTTTTAAGTACCTCTCTAACTCTTACACCATTTGATGGACTTCCTCTAAGTTGTTAATATTGTGGGAAATCACCTCCTGGATTTTAGGTCGAAGCCCCGTCCTAAACCCAGACAATGTGACAGAGGGATCCTCCATTACATCGCATCTCATCATAAACTCATCAAAGCGTGCGATGTAGTCAGTGGCGAACATGCTTCCCTGGCGTAGGGACTGCTACTGATTCAGAAGTCGAGCCCGATAAGATGGAGGGAAATACTTTTCCTTAAGCTTCTCAATCATCTCATCCCAATAGATAATGGGATCTTCTCGCCTGGCTTGAAGTTGGCACTCTACCGTGGTCCAGTAAAGCTCTTCATTGGTTGGACAGACTCTACGGCCTTCTAAAATGTCATACCATTCGAAGTAATGGCCCATGTCGGCCACCCAATCCAGGAACACTCTAAGGTCTAGATGACCATCAAATGTGGGGGCATCTACCCTCACCAACTTCATCACAGCATCATCATGATCGGTGTGATCCTGATCGACATCATGATACATAGGGGTAGCTCTCCCTCTGCCACACCCTCTCATTAGGCCATCTACTTGGCCACACTCTGGCACTAGTTCTCACAGATTGGTACCTTCCACGGATTCTTCACTTCTAGGTCTTGCATCTTTTAAGTAATTCAACCTGATGGTGAACTCCCTAGACATCTAATCAATTAGGCCTGAAAGCGGTTCATGTGTGCATTCGTTTCTGCCTCGATCTGTGCACTCAGTTGAGCACTCAAATCTCTCAGATCTCTCGAAAGAAGGGCTTGGTCATTGTCTCTAGAAGCCATCTTGGGGTGGTAATCAGTCCCCAGGCATGTGGGCATACACTACAGGCTGACCCTAAGGAAATGAGGTGAATGGCATGCCTAATCTATGATGCTGATGCTATGAAGAAAAATTTTCAGATTATCCTATACACCCTACAATGCAGCCAACCTATCCTAAATCACCCCAACCATGCTCTAATACCAAATTTGATGCCAGAAGCATGCAAACAATATGTCATTAGAAGAGGTGCGAGAAAATTACACAAAATAGCAAAGGGAATAAACTGGGTTCCTACTCATCAACCACATTCCACTAAGTTCCAACTCGGGGGATTAGTTTAGATCTAACAGTCCACACACAAATAGTTCAAAACCTTATAAAAATGTTCAACCAGAATTCAAGACTTAAGCACATATAACACTACCCTCAACATGAAGTTTCAACTCGCATTCATATATATAGAATTATTAATGCAGATTTGTAAATCAGAAAATTAGGACAGCAATAGTATGGCCTAAACAGGGCCTCGGAATCAGCAAATCCAATCAAACGAAAGAAGAATTCTTCCCTTTTTATAGAATTATAGCAGCCAATTGATAGATTAAAGAGACATTCAAATCAGGTTTATCAATGCCAATTTGTGGCTCTATAAGTGTGCAGAAAATTTATGCACCTGTATAAGATCCATGAGCAGCCGGCCATAGGGATTGATTAACCAGAAAATTCAAATCTATGGACTGCACAAAAATAGTGTAGATCTAATAGATTTGATGACCGGTTTTCAACAATACAACTTTTGAATCAAGAAAATGAAGAGTAAGGGGAACACAGGATTCAAGGTGTGAGTGTAGATATTGGAAAACCAGCAACTATTCAGCCTTTAACTCCACATAACCATTAAAGGACCATAAAAGAAGAGGAAGAAGAGATACTTACCTGATCCAAAAAGGGCTTGATTGCCTTGGCTTCTCACCAAGTTTGCACCAACCTTGGAAGCCTCCAAGATCTCCAATCGTTGGATGGTTAGGTAGCAGCAGCCATCATAAGCAAAATCTTTAAAATTTTCATTGAAAAAATCAAAAGAATAGGGTTACATCTTAAATTGACGGCCCCTGCTACCTTTTACCATTTTGTCCCTCGGCCCTCCCACATAAATTAAAGTGTAGCAATGTAACATAATAACAAGATGATGTCTAAAGGTCCAAAATAAATCATAAAAATAAACCAAACAGTCCTAACTAAACATCCCTCCAAATGTGTCCTCAAGTGGGCCCACATGGGCTGATGTGTGGGCCCCACACAACTCCCAGCTACTCGAATCACAAAGAACTAGGCTCGACCCTCCTCCATCATTGGTATACTCGATGAGGTACTCTGATGTCCTCATCAAAATTACTTAAAGATACTCCTAATAAAAATAGGACTTCGAAAACATAAATCACATTAGATTTTAATGCCTTGCCAGCATTTTGGCCATAAATTTCCCAAATCACAACGGATTCACAAGATCTTGGACTCGTTGGAAAGGTAGCTCAATAACCTTTCAAATGGAACTAAGATCAAGCCAAATAGGTAAGTTTTGAGCTACCAAAATAAGGATTAAAGAAAAGTGGCTGATATAAAACTTTTCACCCTCCTAAAACTTAAATAAAATTATTCTACTTAAGAATGAATAAAATCCCCAAACTGACTAATAGAAAAGTAACCTAGATTAATCCAAAACTAAAATATGTAAAAATTATTGCCAAAATACCCTTGTAACTGATATCTGTATATTTTTTGGGGCTTTCGAATTTGGACCTCTTGTGAGGTGGAACACATGAAGGGCCTGTTAACAGCTAGATGTGGCTGCATCACAAGTATATTGAAAATAAAATAGCGGAAAATGGGGGTAAGTTTATGGGTGAAACTACAAACTTGTAAAGAGAAGAAAAGACACAGTATTTGATAAGCCCAAGAATAATAATACTGCTTTTGGGGGAAAAAAAGAAGATTATCATGATGATTTTCAATAGCTTTAGCAATGGACATGTGATCAGAAAGATCTGTCATTTCTTGGTCAATTTTCATGAGAAGAAAAAAATAAGGATTTCAATTCTGTCAAGTCTGCAAAGATAAGGGGTCAAGGTGCAGGACTTCCAAATGCCTTGAACAACCCCTTGCTCTCTCTTTCAAGTTCTGATGAAGTGGTCACTTGTATCAGCCTATGCTCAGGAATCAGAGTTGTTAAAAGAGAACAGGAGAAAGAAATTTGAATTTTAATCTTTTATGATGCTATTGTAAGTTTTTCCCATAGCTGCATACCCATGCAAGGCACACACTCCAATATGCACCTTTCTGAGATGTGTGCATTGTCTAACATCTCAAAGTTCTACGCACATACTTCAAGTGCTTGTAGTGCTCTATGAGTATGCCTCATGGACAATGCCTAACTCACCTTTGAAAACTACTTTATTTATATGTAGAAGAAAAGGAAGGGAAGCGAGAGAGAGAGAGAGAGAGAGAGGTACATGAAACGATGAAACTAGCTAGTGTAATCTTTGAAATTCTTTTACTATTTTTTCCCCAAACCCTCAAATATGCAAATTTGAGCAAAGCCCAATGACACATTGACCTTAAACTTTTTTCGTTTGATTCTATGTTTGCCACAAGAAATGGATAAGCAAGCCAAATAGATTAGAAGCTTCATCGTTCATTGCAACTTACAAAGCAAAGAAGACCAATGTAAAGAACCCACCACGGTAGAACTATAAGTCATTTTATCTCATTTAACATAACCAAATCTAAGATTCCAAGTTAGCATCAGTGTACAACAAAAGTCAATCAGTAAACAGTCTTCATATGATTTCATACATAGAGTCACTCAACCAATTCACCTAGCACAGGCTAGCACACAGAAGTATAGAGACAAGATAAAGATGTAACTTCTTCTGGAGTCAGTAGTAACAGAAAAAATAGAGAAACAGTATAGAGCTTACCCTATCAACTTTATTCCCAACAAGCATCTTTATACAATCCTGATTAGTGGAGTAAAGCTCTATCTCCTTTGCCCATACATCTGACAAGTTTGTAAAGGACTCTCGCCGTGTCACATCATAAACTAAAATGAGAAGTAATTCGTGAATTAGTTAATTTCAATTCAAAGAAAGCAAGGGAAGTGACCAAAACCAGAGGCAGCAGAGAAAAATTATGATGAAGTCTCCAGTACAATGGTTATAAAGTGGAGATTCAATAAAGTAAGGCCCACATGTATTATAAACAAAAAGTTGTGTACATTTCAAGCAAGTACAGTACACTACTTCCACTAAATCTTTGTACTAATGTACAAAGATGATAACAAACTAACAAGCTTTTCTCATAACCGAGCTTGTAGTTTAATTATTTGACTTGTCACATTACGAGGTTGACTTACCACATTATAACCTTTATGCCTACGAGGTTGCATGTTCAAGTCTAATTACCCTACAAAAGTTATGGAGTTTTATTATTCAGGGAATCAAGGTCTCAGATATTCATATTTTCAGGAAGGCAACCAAGTTGCTGACATTCTAGCTATCTTTAGTTGTGACAATGGTGATAACCAGTCCTTTGAGCATGAAGATATCCCAATATTGGCCAGAGGTGCTATGTAGCTGGACAGGGCTAGTTGCTTAAAATTGAGAATATAATGTTTTTTAGCCTTCACAACTTTTTCAGAGGGATATTTTTTCCTCTTGTAAGTAGGCTCTAGACTCTAGAGTAAGGTCTTGTCTCCCCCATCCACTCTAGGTTGTATTTCTATTTCTTTTCTTTACTTACAAAATCTTTAAAAAGATAAGAAAAAGAAAAGCTTGTCTAATAAAGGAACTTTTTTAAAATTAAGGAAAAGTTTCATTGAACAAAAAAAGATTATAAGAGCTGTATAATCTGTACAGCTGTACATTGATTACAGACACAAAGGGGACTCAAAGCAATGGAATCCCAATTGAACACAAAATTCTGAAAGTGGATTTGTTTAAATTCCTTCAGATGAAAGAAGCAAAAATACATAAAAGAGAAACTTGTGTATTCCACGAAATGAACACTAACTGGGAACGATACTAGATAGCAATTTCACAAAGATAAAGAGATTCTTCTATGTCATGCAAGACCCAAAATGCTACAATATTAAATAGGCATAAAATACAAGAGTAAATGGCTCAAGGGAGAATTAAAGGTGATGGCGTAATTGTAACACCCCACCCCATGACGCCCATATTACTGAACACGTGTAATACTTAGAATGTTAACACATGTCACATAAATTCTGTCCACACATAGGATCACTTAAATACACATATGCTGATTTGAATGTTAAAGCAACTTTAAAAAGACACTAACAAAAATGTAAAAAGAATTTATAAGTCAAAGTTATACCTTTTGATAGGCATGGAAGTTTAGAGTCTTACGTAACAAACGGTAAGTAAAACAGACACCGGACGAAAAAAGTTAAAGGCAATTCACTAAGCAAAGGAAAAGAAAGGGTCAAAGACATGACATATTTTGAAGCTGTCCCAGACGAATGACACAACTTCATAAGTCAATATCTATCAATCGCATAGAAATTGTCCTACAAATAATATATGCTTAAAAAGATCTATGAGTCTACTTTCCAATGCGACAAACAGTGAGTGAATTAGAGTTTCCTAGAGGAAGTTATGACAATTTTCTCAAAAAGTGTCTATGTCGTCTGGTATGGCCTACATCAGTAGATTTTGGGGTAATTTTAAAAATACACAATTAAAACGCAATCTACATATTCTTGGAAAGCTCTTTAAGTCTAGTTTTCAACAAAAAAACGGTAAGTGAATCGGAGTTTTGTAGGAAAAGTTATGATTGTTTTCCCACCGAGTGTTTATGCTGGAAACAAAGTCTAGTGAGATGACGTCATCAAAACGGAAAATTTCGTACAACCGTAATTTTTATAAAATTTTAAAGACTTTTTCACTAGAGACTTACCTAAACACAAAATTGAGG
>JAOXJP010081558.1:0-14972 GCA_025762735.1 Platanus orientalis | reverse complement strand
ATATTAAATGGTTTCTCTGTTCAAGAGGGAATTTCAAAAAAAAAAAAAAAGAGACAAGTTATTTACAAAAAGAAAACCCTCAGTCAAAGGAGGGGAGACTAGTTTTAACCCTATCATTTATCCACCAAAATAAGAAGATAGGTTTATTAAAAATAACCCATCCAATATCCATGAGTTATACAAAAGTGAAAGTAATACTTTTACCAAGTCAAAATTTAGGAGCTTCTCCCTCTGCTATGCATGGCTACACTATGCATACAAAAGGGGGGGCATCTGTCATCACCCAAATTTTGACTCAGTCTATAAATGGAGTCAGATGGTTTCATTACAGTATAGGACAGAACCAAGATCTAGACACCTCTGAACTTTGAATAGGCAAGCATTCTCAATAGACATTCTGGTTGCAAATACAATGGAAATACTCTAAATCATCATCATTTTGAATTTGCCAACCTTCACAAGCCTTCCCACATCAAAACATCAAAAAGCTGACAAATTACCATCCGACCCCCACACCTTTAGAAGCCTAAATCAGACCCAATCAGACTCCAATTCCCAAATTCTCTACATCAACAAAGACATCTTGAATTCGTTGACCTTCATAAGCCTTCCCACATTGAAGCATCGAAAGGCTAGCAAATTACCACTCTACACCTATACCTTCAAAAACTCAAATCAAGCCTAATCAAACCCCACCTTCTAACATATTTTCTAGAAAAAAGACATCTTAATTTTCCAACCTTCATAATCCATCCCACATTGAAGCACCAAAAGGCTGATAAATTACCATCTTACCCCTGCACCCTCAGAAGCTCAAATCAAACCCCATTTGAACCCATTTTCTCCACAACTCTCCAAAATACTCTCTACAAAGAAGACATTTAGGCCTTAGCTACTTTCACAAGGCCTCCAGCATCAAAATCCCAAAAGGTTGGCAAATGACCATTTTGCCCCTACACCTCTAAAAAACTCAAACCATAGGCTATGGAGCTCTTTTCTTCTAGGATTCTCTAACCCTCATCAATATTCCCATATCGTGGTACAAAAGGGTAAGAAAATTATCATTTTGCCCCCACATCCTCAAAACACATTATTTCTCCTTAAAATCGAATCTCTAGAAAAACCCTAAAGGTTCAATACAAATCAGAAACTCACCCAGTCAATGGCCATATTCTTAGGAGCCCTAAATCTTTCTAAGGAAAATCCTAGAGGGCACAATGCCCCCCCAATTGCCCTAATTCATCTCCAAAATATAGCAAACACACCTATATCAGCCATGGACACTCGAAGAGCTCCCGAAAACTCTCTAGAGAGCCAAATCCATGAAAGTTAGAGTCATTCTCTTCGCTTTTCTGAGATCTTCAATAAATACCCTAATGAAGTAATCCTTTCTCAAACCCCACACCACTTATCAACTCAGTTCTTCGACAACCCAGGCCATGTTTCTTGATCAGATGACCCTAGTTCAGAAATCTCTCAAAAATTCACCAAGGATCAGATTCTCAGCCAGTCAGGCCCCAGGTCATCGCAAGTCCAAAGCCCAAGCAACCATAATTGTAAACACTCTCCATTCAAACTTGGAAAAAATAGTCACAAGTCCAAGCGGTATTAGTCGTAAGATAATTCAGGGTTTGGAGCACAACTTTTAGCTTGGGTATCTAACTCATGCACAATTAGAACCTATGGCTCACTAACCTCAAGAGCTATATTTCATTTGAAGACTTCAAAGATCAATTTTGTCATTTTACATTTCTTTCAGTGATCCAGACCAATACGGTAATATTCTGGGTCTATTTTGACCCACTTACCCAAATCTGATTCTAATTCTGCTAGTTGCGTTGTGACCAGAATGTTTGGGAGATACAAAAAACTCATAAATCTTGAAAATATAAGAGCCTTATGACCCAAAAAGCAAGCCTAAATAGTAAAGGAGTAAAATCCAAAACCAAAATATCTCAATATATCCCAAAATAATCAAAATATCTTATTTTCCAAAAATACCCCTAATTCTTTCCCTAAACCCTATACCTCCCATTTAAAATATTTCAAATGAGGGGTAGACACTTAAGGACTACCTCTCCTAGCCTTGAACCCCTCCCCATGGGCCCCACATGCTCTCCCCACAAACCTATCACTACATGACAAGTGGCATGAGGGTCCACCACCTTCACCCTCATCCACACACCTCTCTCCACCTCCATGAAACCTTCTAGAAGCCTCTAGAAGAGGCCACCTAACTCTCTTCCCCTCCACATATTCCCCACCTCCTCATTTCAGCCACACACCTCACCCCCTTCTAGAACCCCTCACTTAACTCTCTTCCCCTCCACGTACTTCCACATCCTCTTTTCCATCAACCACCTCACCCCTTCCACACCCTTCCACCCTAGCCCACCTCCCTCAGCCCTTTCCTATATAAACCCCCCCTAACTCATTTTTAGAGAGCCAAGACAAAAAACAAAAAGAAAAAAAAAAGTGAAGAGAGAAAGGAAAGGAAAGAAAGAAAAGAGAGAAAGAGAAGAGAAAGAGAAAGAAAGAAGAACAAAGATCAAACCTCTACCAGGTAGGCCCCCTCTCCCCCCTCTGTTAGACTTCAGATAACACTATTTCCATGTTGTAATGGACCCACCTCCTCCAAATGATTGAGTGAGACATGGGGGAAACAATCTGTCTCCCCCTTTTGCTATTTTTTTTTATATGATGCATGTTAAAGTAGTTCTTTTCATTTCATTTTTATATGCTAGTGGGGTTAGTGACTTACATTAGATGTCACTAACCCTTTTCCCTTTCTTCATGTCTAAAATGGACCTCAGAAAGTAGGAAAAGGTTCCAAGAATGGACCCCACTTCCCTCATTAAAACAGTGTGCTAAAGCACTATTTTATAGAGCCAACCTGTGTGCATAATTTTTTTATCCCATTTAAAAAAATATTTTAGTTGAATATTAGTCCACTGTTAAGTTAATTATCATATCTATGTAATGAATTTTTTTTAAGCTCATTCTCTTATTCTAGCTATTTTTAATGTATTTTTTAATTTGATGTATAGCATGCTGTCTAAATTCTGAACTATGATAGTAGTTCATCTTGTTTGGGCTATAACTCCTTATGCTTAATAAAAACTCAGCCTAAGATTTTATATGGAAACTCCTAACTAACCCCTCAACTCCTCTGTAAAATTTGAGACCTGTCCAATTTCGGGATTGGAAGATATGGGTCCCACAACCCTGACTTTTCTGAAAAACCTGTGTTGTGTGCACAGTATTTTACATTTTTGAAAAATCCATAAATGGGCCCCACCAATACTCCAGGGGCTGGGAATTTTTCTGAACCCTCCTAGGGATGTCACTCATCCCCCCCCAAAAGGCCTAGGGTCAGTGGACTCTGAAATATTGCCTAAAAACCCTAGAAACAATCATTGTTTTTTTGGGCAAAACACAGTATGCCTAAACTCCCACTCTGTGAGAGATCAAGCGTACCCTATATCAAGATACCCAGATAGAAAAACCTTAAAATCACCCTCTTCCCTACACCGACTCCTGGATAGCCCCACAACCCTTTAAAATTTCCACAATAAGAGTCTGAACCTTCTAACATATCAATAAAACCCCAAAATGGTTTAATTGGGTCAATACACCTAATCTCCACCTCTGTGAGAGATCACGCGTATATGGATTTCAGGCGTACCCTGATTAATTCAGGAGTACCTGATCACAATGACTTTAAATTATGTCCCCATGTGTCCAAACACTCACAGCAACCCAGAAATTCATAAACATGACCTTTTGTAAACTCCAGCATCTGGAATAAACAACAAGAGTCAAGGAAGACCCAATTGAGCCTGTACGCATGAACTCTCACTCTGTGAGAGATCAAGCGTACCAAAAATCAGGCGTATGCCTAGAAGATCAGGCGTACTGACAAAAAACCTCCCAAAACCCTTTTTTAAGCCTTATATATAGACTAAGCCCAGCATCCAACATCTAGAAATACAAACACCTGAATTTGACCTGGGAGACAAAGCTGGTATTGTGGCTACTACATCAGTGCGATCCAACTGAGTAACCCGACCCCACCAATGTCTTTCAATCCTTTCTGACTTTTTGTAGTCTCCCCACCTTACTTTAGGGTCATGTCATACTGGTTCACAACCCGAAGACCCTAGGACTTAGCCATAGCCCAATTAGGTCCATAAAACACTCAAATTGGTACAACATAGTTTTAACCCCTTTTTCACTAACACATTTCAGCAGCGGGGAGTACTCTGTAAGTATATGAACACCCTAAAATGAACCTACCCTAAACCAGTCTCACAGTCAGATGTACTTGACTATCGAGACTTATAAATCATTAGAACTACGAGTAGTCTGATCCCAACAAAACAATAGGAACACAGAACCATACAAGATTAGGTATGTAGGCAGCCCGAGACTGTCTCAGGTGCGATTGCAGTGATCACACCACAAGGGTGGTCTAGACCAATAGAACAAAATAAAGACATACACACACTTCTACTTACTAGCACTTGGAAGTTGCTAGGTTAGAGGAGCCACCCTAAAAGGTGGGTAATTGGGGTGCCTAACACCTTCCCCAATTGCAAACAAACAGCTTACCCAGATCCCTGAAAACCAGAGTAGTCTAAGAGTCAACCCTAGGCCCAAGTGCCTAGCCCGAGCCCTAAAAAGCCCATATCCTCCTTTCCCCTAGAAAAGAACCAGGCGTCCAACCTCATCTGTAAAAACCCGAATTGGTGGTGACTCCAAACACCCCGAAGTGGGTCGCGGTCCTTTTCCGCGATGCCCACAGTGTCTCAGTCGAGATGTAAGCTCTTTGAGGCTTGGGTTTTATCCCTATCAAATCTAATCACATCTTCGTTTTGGAACATAAAAATTACAGGTTGGTTGATATGAAATTCCAGAGGAGATTCTTTTCTTCCTAGATGATTTATAGCCTCCATTGGTGTCTTCTTTCAACTACACTAGGGCAGCACAACGAGCACCACCACCACCCCACCCAACCCAAAACCCACCTCCCTTTTCTTACATCCTGTATTTCAACCAACTGCTTCCATTGTTCACCACTGAAGGTGATGATGGCGAGTAAGCTTTTGCTGCAATGAGTGATCTCGAGTCTTTTTGGTAAGAATAAAGATTATCATAGGACTATTAGTAACTATATGTGTCCTTTTTACTGATTATAAGAGTGAGTTGTTGTGGTAGCCCTCTCTAGAAGGATTTATTATGGAAAATTTATAGCTGAGGTCAATAACAGAGATTCCCCATAGGTGTTTCCATTTTTTTTTTCTTAACAAGCCGAATCGAGCCTGAGCCAAGAATACTTTTACGAGCCTGAGCTAAGCCTAAGCTCAGCAATTTGGGCTCATCACAAGCAAGCATGTCCGTACACCCCTTCCTAAGAATAAGGAAGAATTAAATGGAAATTATGTGGAAGATTTTGAATTTGAAGACCTTCATGCTCGTACGGTTTTTGGGGAGATTAATGATGATATTAATGCAATTAATGTGGGAAAAACTACCAAGTTTGGGAGTAACAATCATTCCAAGCCAACTCAACCACTGGTTAAACTAGTTCAGGTGGCCATAGCGAACCAAACCAATGGTGTGGAATTGGCTTCTCCAGATTCAAAACTACCAGGTCAGTCAGGTCCGATTCTCTCTATTACTTTTAAACAAGTTGTTAATGAGTTAATCATGATCCATAATCCACTCAAAGAGTGGGCTAAGATTATAGTTCTTGACTTTGAACTGCCCCTCAAGAAGAAATCTCTAAAAAGGGGAGAGAACTCTAATGTACACAAGAGGAAGAAAATAGTAATCACTAAGAACAAGGGGAAGAATGATGATTCCCTCACATCCAACAATGATAAGGGGTTGGCGGCTGTCCCATGATAGCCGTAGGTGCCATGAAGATCCTTTCTTAGAACTATAGGGGGTTGTGTAGTGACTCGACAGTTCTCAATCTAAAGTCAATACTACACTCCACCCAAGCATTAATCTCTTTTCTCTCAAAAACTAAATGTTCAATTAACAACTTCTAGAAAATAGTTAGGCACTTGTTTGATTTTAATCATTTCAACATCCCATTTGTGGGATATTCCGGTGGTTTGTGTTTGCTTTGGAGAAATGATTTGATGATGTCAAGCTACAAATCATCTCTCACTCAACAAATATAATAATTGCAACTATTTTAAATGAAAAAAAAATATCATCTCTTGGTATCTTGTGTGTGTGTGTGTATGGTAGTCCCATTAAACACAGGAGGAAAGACAATTGGAATTACATCAAACAGTTTTCCAGTGGTATTGACAAACCATGCTGCTGTATTGGTGACTTCAATTCAATATGAAACCCAGAAAAAAAGGTTGGAGGAACCATCTTGCCCGACCAACATTATCAGGATTTCAGGGACCTGATTAATTATTATGGACTCATTGATTTGGGATACTCGGGTCTAGTTTACACATGGTCTAGAAAAAGAATAACGCACTTCAATATTAGAGAAAGGCTTGATAGGGCCTTAGCTGACTACACCTAGAGATTAGATCACCCTAATGCATCCGTCCTAAATCTCCCAATGATCAACAATGATAATGCTTAAATTCTTCTAAACATGGTGAAGTCTAGAAGAAAAAGGAGATCGCCATTTAGAATTGAAGCAATGTGGTTCACAAATGAATCATTCAAGAACACGGTACGACAAGCATGGAACAAAGTGCATGAACATTCTATCATTAGAAAAATCAGGCATTTCAAGGGTGACATCAAACATTGGAGCAAGCAGAATTTCGGCAACATCCAAAATGACATTAAGAAAGTCAAGCAAGAACTTCAAGTCGTCCAGATGACTGCACTAGATGATGAAAACTCAAGAAAAGAAAAACAATTGGAGGAGAGACTCAACTAACTACTTAGAAGAGAGGAAATTTTTTGGTTGCAGAGATCCAGGCTTTCATGGATCAGGGAACGTGATAGAAACACAACATTCTTCTGCATCTTTACTCTCAATAAAAGGAGGAAGAATATAATCTGTTCCATCAAAATGCCATCTGGAAAATTCTTAAATGATGACAAAGACATCACTAGAACAACATTCACTGAGTATTCCAATGCAATTTTCTCATCCAACAACCCCATTCCAATTGATCAAGAATTTACCTTCACAGACAATCTAATTTCAAGAGAGGAAAATGAGCTCCTAGAGTCAATACCAAGTATAGAGGAAATCAAGGAGGCACTAGATTTCATGGGCTCCCTTAAAGCTCCTATCCCTAATGGCATCCTGGCTATGTTCTACCAAAAATTATGGTATATCACTAGCAGTGATCTAGTAATGCTTGTCTAGCAGACATTTAGAGAGTGCTACATTTTGGAAGAAATCAATAAAACCTACATTGCCCTTATTCCAAAGAAAGAAGTGGTGGAGACCCCTGCAGATTATAGGCCAATATCTTTATGCAATGTCACATACAAGCCAATTACCAAGATTATTGCTAGGTGCATCAAACCTGTCTTGGATAAGCTAATTTCACCAACTCAAGGTGCATTTGTACCAAGACGAAAAATAATAGACAATATCATAATTGCACAGGAAAATTTTCACTCAATGAAATACATGAGTAGAAAAAATGAAGGATTTGCTCTAAAGTTGGACATGGTAAAAGCATATCATGAATGTGACTTTCTCAATGCGGTTCTTAAGGGATTTGGCTTTCAAAACAAAATTCATGATCTAATCATGTCAGGAGTTAAAGGGGCTAGATTCTCTATTCTCATGAATGGGAACCCAGAAGGCAACATTACTCCAGCTCGTGGAATCAGACAAGGTTGTCCTCTCTCTTCATACTTATTTATCTTGTGCTCTAAAGTATTCTCCTATCTGATAAATAAGATGGTGGATCAAGGAAAATATAAAGGCATCAGAATTAATAGGTACGCACCACTGATCTCAAAACTGATGTTTGTTGACGACTTTCTACTTTTTAGAAGAACTAATATGCAGGAAGTAGATGATCTCAAATTCATCTTGGAGATTTATGAGAAATGGTCAGGGCAAAAGGTGCATTATGAAATATCAGCCTTGCATTTTAGCAGGAATGTCAATGAAGAGAGAAAGTCAGAATTCCTTACTCTCTGGGCATCTAGTTGATGGGGAAAGGTGACAAATATCTTAGCAAATTTCTCCAATCAAAAGGACTCTAGGAATGACATATATGACTTCCTACTCAAAAAATACCAAACCAAGCTCAAAGGTTGGAAGGCCAAACTATTTTTCCATGCTGGCAAAACAATCTTGATCAAATTAGTATTGGCTTCCATTCCATGCTACCACATGGCCATCAATCTTATTCCAAAATCCATCTGCAAGCAAATTAATGGGCTTCAGAGAGATTTCTGGTGGAGGAAACAAGAAGGAAAAAGCTTGTTGTACATAAAAGCTTGGAATGTTTTTCAAGATAAAAAAGAAAATGGAGGGCTTAGAATCAAAGAGATAGAAGTTGTTAACAATGCACCAGTTGCCAAACTGGAGTGGAGGTTTATCAATAATCCTGAAAATACATGGATCAAGCTGCTAAGGGCAAGATATTTGAGAAATTCAAGCTTCTGGTAGGTGAAACAAACCAAAGCAATATCATCCACATGGAGAGCCATACTTGGTAGCAAGGATTTTTTGCTAAACAAAATCCTGAGTATTGACTATCGTGTGAGTCTTGACCAATGTGTAGCTACCATTAAAAAGCTATAAGTAATGGCATTCTCAGTTAAGATAACAGGATTTAAGTTTGCTTGTGCGTACGTGCTTGTTATAAGTAGATGTAGATGTGAAGTAGGTCTCTCTTTTAGCCTATACAATGCCTTTTTCAATTTACACACTTTGGAAGTATGCTCATGTGATAAGTAAGCCAGTGGTGCTTGAATAGAAACTTCTTCTTTGGGATCTCAAATAAGGACTGTGTTGGTCTGTTGCAAGTGGTTACAATATCAATATTTAGGAGGATCCTTAGATCTCTGATGTTCCATTCTATAGAACCTATGAAAATACTTTGGGATCTCCCAAAAATAAAGTACCTAAACTAATTGATTAAACCACTCGCAACTGGAAAAAAAAGGTTCTAGAGGGGATATTTCCTACAAATGTGGAAGAAGCAATAAAGAAAATTCATCTAAGTGAAGTGGATATGCATGACAATGACAGTCCAATTTAGACACTCACCCCCTCAGGTAACTTTTCAAGTAAATCAACATACACTCAATTTATCAAGAGGAATGCCTCTTCTTCCACTATGTTGGATGACATTTCTGTCAAAATCTTCAAGGCATTATGGAAACTCAAAAACATTCCTCCGCAGGTTGTAATGTTCATTTGGAGATGTTTACATAATGTCGTTGCTATTAAAGGGAATCTCTCCAAGTTTATTAGTTCTATTGATCCTCTATACCCTTGTTGTGAAAAAGAAAGGGAAACAGTTGATCATTTATTCTTCAACTGTGAATTTTCGCACTCAGTTTGGTTTGGCTCCCTGTTGGGGCTAAGGACTAGAGAAAGAAGAATATCTTTTAAGGAGTGGTTAGAATATTGGTGATTTTTCTTGCCTAACGCTTATATCTTCAACATGGGTGCTCTTATAATATGGTTCATATATAGAAAACAAGGAATGATAAAATCTTCAACAAGCCACCTTTTTCAACAAACAACATCATCCACAAAAGCATCCAAAATGCTTCATGAAGCTCAAAATGCTACCTTCTAGAATCCATTAGTAGATGAACCCAATATAGGATCTCATTTTACTCAAAACAATGACAACACACCTCTTACTTGGTTACCTCCACCCCAAGGTTACATCAAAATAAATGTGGATGGAGATACCCAGACCAATAGGAACGACAGAGGTCATTGCTAGAGATCCAATAGGCTCAATTATTGAAGGCTCATCCAAAATCATTATTGGAGGCACATCGGAGGAAATAGAAGCATGAGGATTTCTCCTTGGTTTAAAACTCACAACAAAGCTTGAAGCCAATGGTTCTATTAGTGAAGGAGATTGCCAATTGGTAACCAAACTTTTATTGGACAAGGATGCAAAACCTCCATGGAAAATTGCAAATGTGATTCAAGATTGTCGGAGGCTCCTAAATTCAACCATTGCAATATCCTATGTTCGAAGGAGATGTAACAATGTGGCGCATCATATGGCGTCAACTGCAGCTAAGGACCAGGTGGAGGGATCATGGAATTTGGACTCATTGTCTGAAGAGCATATAGTAACCGCTTCCAATTGAATGAGATTGAGCATTTGCTTCTTACCAAAAAAAAGTTCCACTTCCAAAAAAACCAAAAAAGGAAAAAAAAAAATGAGATGATGCATTCAACATTGATAAAACAACAAATAAGTTCGCCTCCCAAAACATCAAAACACACACACACATAAAAAGACCTCTTTAGCTAAATGCTCTTTTATATTCATTAAAGCCTGTGAATGATAGGTCAGTACCAGTGTATCTATATGAAACTGTAACAGTTCTCCCACCAGGATCATCTTCTTGGTTAGCTGGTGCTTCTCTATTGGGCCTCCCACATTAGCAATTTTATTGTTGCAATAACCCATGCAAACTCCATACAAGAGTCAGCGGGAGGCATCTTTTCATTAGCCGACATATAAATATAAACATCTTCATATACAACTTTTGGTAACAACCAATATATATATATATATATATATATGATGAATTGTAACAACCAACATATGAAAGTTATATATGTACAGAAACCAGAGAAAAAGAAAAAAAAAGTGAGCAGAAGCTAGACACCTAAATAGTGGAATAAAAATTAACATAATAAAAGAGCAACTCAATTTCTAATCCAAAATAATAATAATAATAACAATAATTCTTTTGGGAAATATGATAATTAGAATGTGTTGGAAGGCGGAAGGCTGTGTATGGTTCAAGAGTGTACTGTTGTCCAAAAAGAAATCCAAGAAGGCAATCATTTGTTCTGGGACGAGCTGGAACCTTTGCATTGTTATAAATGTCAATGAAAGGAAGTTAATTTGGGGAACCAATTTTGCCAATTTTGCTTATTTATATATATATATATATATATATATATATATATATATATATTAAAAAAGTAGCCTCACGCCTCTTTCTCTTTCATACACGTGGACACTCTAATTAAATTTTTGTTAATTTCCCAAAACATCATCTACATAAAATGTTTACAATCTCTCTCCTATGTAATTTCTATCAATTTAAATTCTCTCCACTAGCTAATTTCGATCAATTGTTCCATGACTAAATTTCCTATTAAAGTTGGAAACTCAATAGTCAAGAGACAATAGCTATTAATCCCTATATTCTCTCACTTCCAAAACGTCAATCCCCTAGAATCTTTCCTTCTTTAAAACGTTTTTTGTTATCTCTCCCTCCTTTAATCTCTTATCCCAAAACGTTCTCCTATAATCTCTCTTATAAATCTCTCCTTCAACCTAAAATTTTTCATCCATGTGGACAGTTTCTAATTTTTGTTCCTTTAATTTTCTCATAACACCCTCATCTCTCACCTATAATCTCTCCTGTATAATCTCTTCCTTTCATAGTCTTCTCTCTCTTTCCTTATTATTCTCTCATCCCAGTCTGGTTGCCATGAATCGTGTAAAAAAGAAAAGAAAAGAAAAGAAAAGAAAATCCCACAAAAAAAGGAAAGAAAAGAATCATAAGAAAAACATGAAAAAACCAACTTGTCACGACAGTCAGACAGCTTAAAAGTGATTTTTTGAGAAAATTTTGTCATGAAAAAATCTTTTCTTGACAACCAGACTGGGCCAAAGAATCAAGATTCACTGTCCAAAAAGTCTTTTACTCTTTCCTCATAAACGAATCTCTCTCTCTCAAACCTTTATTTTATTTAGATTCACAATCATATCTTGGTTTCTAAAAAAGTATTTGTCACTGGTGTTGTGATCAAACTAAGAGAGGGGATGCCAAGAAATAAGAAGATACAACTGGCGATGGATTTCTTGAATAGCATGGAACATAGGCTGCATTAGGTTGATTTCTTTCACGACACGGCCGGAGGTGCTTTTGACGTGTGAAGCACAGGAGTTTTTATGTACATAGTGTTGGCCTCAATCCCGCTTTTCTACGGAGAGTCCACTGTGGCTATCTTTGAGGCGGTGCTTCGTGGGAATCTCGGTTTCCGACTCAAATCTTTCATTATGTGTAACCAGTGGCAATTGGCAAAGCGGAGGATGCTTTATAAATAGGCCACGAGGAGATTATCGTAGGAGCAAGTTCTCCGTGAGTAGCTTTATTTTTAGACGTTTCCTTTGCCGTTCAGACACCATGAGGGAGTATCTTGGAGATGGATTTCAATTTTTGATTTACAAAATACCTTTCAAGATTTTCTACATTATATATATGTAGAGAGAGAGAGAGAGAGAGAGAGAGAGATTTTAAATTCGGCAATGAACAAACATTTGACACAAACTTCGTTTCATAAATGAATTCTCAGCTTATTAGTGATTGTTGGTTAGTTTATTTTTTTTCAATCAAGGATGTTCAGTCCAGGATGGTGTCCAGAACACCAGGGACGGTCATGTGGAATAAAATGCATATTCCACATCAAAAAATGCATCACCCACCCATTTAAATCCAAATGACGTCCCCGGGTGTTCTGGACACCAAATCTTGGACAGAACATCCTTACTACTTAGCAGCTCTCTCCAACTCGAATTCGAATTCAACTAACTCAAAATTCATAAAAAGCAAAGTCAAAAGTGGTTTAGTTATTAATTGACTATTCAAATTAGTGTAAGCAAGAACCCCATTGTGTCTTTTTTTTTTTTTTTTTTTCTCATGGGGATGTTCTGTGTTTCTATTTATAAATTCAGGCCGTCTGTGGATTACAAGCATAGAGTGATGAGAGGAAGTTAAACTGGTGACTAACTGATCAGATGTTAACAAAACTTAGATACCCATTCAAGCAAGCTTAGTAGTACTGTGTGGAGGGGCGACTGTACTCAGTTATGACTTTCCTAAATGTGAGTTCTTGGACTTTGGTAGCTAAGAGAGAGAGAAAGCAAGCATAGGGCATCTCTGAGAACAAGAAGACGTTGGTTTTCTCTGGATGTGTTTGGCTTTGTTAAGTTGCTCTGTCCTTATACAGCCACTCACTTGAATGATCTCACGGTTGAGAAAAATTAGTCGAGAGTTAGACCCATCTTCAATCATTACCACTCATAAATCAGATCGTTAACCCTTCTTCAATAAGGGTGTATTTAATAGTTTATTATGTGGAATTTTAGTTACGAAGTTTCATTTGTTTTGGGAACTACTATTTACACCTCAATAATTTCTAAACTTATCTCACTTAAACTCAATTTTTTTTCCAAAATACCCCAATATGAAAAGACCTTCATACCCCTTTTTAACATTAAAAAAAAAAAACTATTAAAATTTCTGAACACACCTCAATCATTCCCTCCAAAACACCTTTCTTCCTCTCTTCTTCCCTCCGTTTCTCATTTTCTATGCTCTCCTCCCTTTTCTCCCAACTCTCTTCATCTCCTCTTCGTTCCTCATTTGCCATTACAAGCAAGAATCTAAACAATAGAGTATCATGGAAGTGACTGGGAGTAAGAAGAAAACACACAGGTAAGTTATTTTTTTGTTTTTCTTCCGGATGGGGGTGTTCGGAGACCCCAGGTAGAACACCCCTTAGGTAAGGGTGTTTTGTTGCTCCAGTCGAGCACCCCTAGGGGTGTTTTGAATGGTCCCTCCGAACAGAAAGGGTTTGTTCTGACTGGGGTTTCAAAACCCTGTGAAAATTTTTTTGAAAAAAAAAAGTTTGAATTTTTTTATATTATTAATTATATCTTAAATATTAATTGTATGATTGTAGGCCAATGTTTCGACCCATTGTAGCACAACTTCGGAAGAAATCATTATAGATTACACTTATGAGTTCATCACATACCAAGTAAAAAATTAGTCCGTAATATGCGCTTAAAGTCAGTTCGTACTATAGGCTATTATTATTTGATCAATTAACCGTTGTATTATTCCTCTTTTGTGCATATATTCAAAAGTCAGGCAGCCTTGATTAAGTGGATAACAGATGTTGGAAAGATAAATGGATTTGTGATTAACATTTTGAAATCATATTCATGCGGTGTTGTGAGAAGAAAACTAAGTTTGACTCTAGGATGTGATAGGAGTGGATGATACAGAGTAGACAATAGATCTAAAAATGTCTGTGTGGGTGTGGAGGTTAGGAGGCGGGTACCAAAAAATATGAATGTCAATTCCGATTGAAAGGTAAGAAGTTGTCCACCGATGATAACTGGATGTTGGAAGTTGTATGCGGCGTGCATAATCACTCGGTTGCCGATCATCTAAAGGGTCACTCCTTTACTGGTAGATTATTCGAAGATGAGTACTCATTATTAAAGGACAAGTCCAAGAGTAATGTGTGACCAAAAAACATTTTGGTTACTATAAAGCAAAGAAATCCCCTCAATAAAACTACAATGAAATCAATCTACAACGTACGATACAAATATAAGCTAGAAGAAAAGGGTGGGAGATCTTAGATGCAGCAATTATTGGCACTGTTGGCTGAGCATCAGTACATTGAGTGGCACCGTACTAGTGAGGATAGTGAGGCTGTCAGCGACTTATTTTGGGAAAACCTAACCAGTTTGGATTTATTACGTGCATTCCTACATGTGTTACTCATGGATTGCACATATAAAATGAGCAGATATCGTATGCCCCTCTTGTAAATCATTGGGCTGACATCTACTGACATGACCTTCTCTGTGGCATTTGTATATCTACAACATGAGAGGGATGACAACTTCAATTGGGCCTTAAATGTCTTGCACAGTATTATAGATGATAGTGCCTTGCCCAACGTCATTGTGACAGATAGAGAGTTGGCCCTGATGAAT
>JAOXJP010081547.1:0-14973 GCA_025762735.1 Platanus orientalis | reverse complement strand
GAAAGCACCTGTGAAGATGGGGCTTACGATAAAATGCCTGACTCTTGCAAATTCTTTTCATATGGGATTCTATTGTAGAAACCGTCATTATTCATCGAGTAGTTACAGCAGAGTAAATTAAGGGTATTGCAGCATTTTGTACTATTGGACCTGACTGAGATAACCAAATTTAACAATCTTCCTCCACTTAAGGACCCCATCAAACTCTTTTATAGATGCTTTAGAGGAACCCGAGCGTGCACTGGGTATTGGTGTGTATGTGTTTTTTTTGGGGGGGTGCACTGGGCGGGGGTGTTCTGGAGAAGTTCTGTGGTGACTAGTCATAGTGTCATGCAACCATAGGTCTCTTGACATGCTGCAAGGGCTGAGTTTAGCTTAGAGACGTAGACAAAATGCTAGTCGAGGGTGATTCAAGTAGTGTTGTGGGTTGGCTTTGCAAGAGCTGAGTAGGGCTGTGAACAGACTGGAGACGGATTGGATATACATGGATCTGGTATACAATCCCTCAAAATAAATGTGGATCCGGTATCCGATTCAATACCCAGAGGTACATATAAAAATGTATCCATCTCTGGATCCATTTTAATAACTGAATATCGGATACGGAGACAGATGGATATCTGATTACAGGATAGGTGGTCACTGATCTGTGTGCTGATACAAACTATAAACCCTTCACTTAAGAGGGTAAAGTTTCAATATACGGGCAATGGATCCATTAGACAAACCTACAACGGGCTGGGATTAGGTACGGAAATCTGCTTTCTTTATGTGTTAGGATGACATCAGGGGGCTGACACATTAGTGCCAAAAGTGACTCACTTTTTGGGGGTGCTTATCACTTTTCAATGCTGATGTGTCCAACTCCTGATGCCATTCTAATACATCAGGGAAAGTAGATTTCCGTTCCTAATCTTTTCCAACCTACAACTGCAAGAATATAAGAATACTAATAAAAATAGGCTTCCAAAAAAATTAAACCACCTTCTAAAACAAATTTCAATGGAATGTTATATTAATAACATGTTTTTAAATTTAAATTAAGCCATTCTAATAAGCAATGGTTTACTCTCTCTCATATAGCTGGATCTGGGTATTTAGCGGATCAAATAGATATAGTTCCTTATCCGGTCCGTTATAACTGGATATTTTTTAAACGGACCGGATATCCATTGTTCCATATGTGCTTATTTCGGATCGGATGCGGACAGGTCCAGATTTGTTTCTGGATAATTTGCAGCTAGAGGAGAGTTCATTTGAGGCTTTTTTTTAGTTGATAACCAACAAGAAGTTTTATTAAAAGAGGGAGAATCGTACAGCAAAAGGAGAATCTTAGAAGTACATAAGCAAGAGAAATAAGGAAAGATGCATAGGTGGATGAAATAAATTGTGAGAGAACAATAAAAAGAGAGAAGAAGGGGGCGGGGGGAGAGAAAGAATGATAGGTGGATGAAAATAACAGCAAGAGAACAATAGAGAGAAAGGGGGGAGGAGCCAATCTCCAACACTATAAAGAGGCCTTGACAATAGGTGAACCTATGAACGTGGATGCCTACGGACTCTGCTTTTAGCCAGTCCATCTACTAGTTGGTTACATGGTTTAAAAAGTTGGAATCGGAGTTGGACTTGGTCTTGGCCAATTCCCGATCTGGATCGATTCCGATCCATGACAAAAAAAAACCTTAAAAAATGTGTTGAAATTGAAAATCTAAAAAAAAATAGTTTATAAAATCCAAGCCAATTCCCAAACCGGATTGGCTGATCCGTTATAGATCCCGAGTTGAAGGCATAAATCGGATTGGTCTTGACTGATTCCGATCCGAATCGGCCGATTTTTGAAACCACGGTTGGTTAGCCTCACTTGGAATACCAAGCAAACAAGATGTTCATAGAAATAACAAGAAAGGAAACTTCCTTTAAGAAGATGGGAAAGCCTCTAAGGGCCCTTTCAACCACCATATATCTATACAATGACATTTATAGAATCTCTTTCCATGCACACATGATGAAGATGATTCATGGAATGAAGTAGTCGAAGTCCAACTAGGAGTACGATTGTTTTCAAAGAAATAGCATCCCTAATGCCCATAAGACCAGAATAAACCATGAAACAAGCTCATAAACGGTCAAAAGTTGTACCGCCAAAACCTGCCGAGCCAAGATTGCCCAAGAAGCAACCATCAAGGCTAATTTTAAAGGCAGTGAGGCTCTTTGTTTCAGTATGAACATCTAATTCCAATGGTGGCAAAGGCTGACGAACACTAATGCATATAAGTGGCTCAAACAAGGGGTCTTGAGTATTCTTTATCTAATGGGCCAAGTCTCCCCCATTTTTGTTTTCTGCTTATGTATAGCTGCAAACGGACCAGATACGGAAGATTTGATCCTATTCACGTGGAAGACTCGGGTAGCAAGCGGATTAGGAATTCCACTTTCCAGGAAAGCAGTGAAGATCACAAAAACTCTTTAAGGTTACAGTTAGCGGGACATCTCAGAGAATTTCCTTGTTCGATCATTTCCGTCCTTCAGTTCTTGAGAGGATCAAGAATTATTTCTTTCTTTCGGGAAGGGCGTAGGCACTTTTCGGATAGTTGATGCTTAAAAAAACAATATATTGGATCGGATTTGAATATCTGGTTACATGATGAGTTTTAAAAAAAAAAAAAACCTACTTGACCGGATATTCGCTAAATAAATATTGGGATATTTGTTCAGATATTCGGATATCCAAAATCCATAAAGTGAAATCCCACAAATAACTTTAACCTAACAAAATTATGTCATTAAAGACAAAGCTACAATAATGTATATATACAATATACATATATGCTTAAATGGATATGGGTATTATCTAGATCAAATATAGGTAGATACATATTTTCTTTAATAGTACAGAATACAAATCGATACCAATGTTTATTCGGATAATTTGCAGCCCTATGGAGCTTTTACATTTTTGTACATTTTCCTTCTTTAATAAACTCCTTTGTTGTTCATAAAATAAAAGTTGAATAGTTTTTAGAACTTTCTCTGTACCATTCTTGGATGACAATTATTATCCAATATGTCAAATTTTCAGCTTACCAAAGAGTTACAAAACGTGGGGCGAACTGTTTGGTTGGACTAGCTAAAAGTGGATGACCTTGCGGGAAAAGACCAGAATTTTAATTAACTCAGTGGTTCAAACTGTTGACGTTTACTTGGCCATCTCGGATGGGTTAGGTATAATGACTCTGTAAAACTTAATAGGACAATTAATGGAACGCGAAAAAATGATAATAGATAGTAAAAATTCTGAACACCCTCCATTAGAGTCAAAAGATAAAAGAAAGAGAATGGAAACACACTAGAGATTCTGCAATTCAATGTGGATTAGAAGAAATGGTGAAATTTATGTTTCAAGATATCTGATTACTCTTTGAATTTATAAGTTCTATGAATTTTTATAGACGACTTGTGTGGCTCGATTGGAGGACTTTTGGTGGTTTGCTCTTCCTCGTTTATATTCCCAAATTGTCTGCGTCCACTTAAGATCTGTTTTTTCCTAGTTGAGGCCGCATTGAAGAACGTGTATTATTTAGTCTCCTGTTCCTATTTGTGATACTCATCACATTACTGTGGTGTATATATATATATATATATCTGTGTGTGTGTGTGTGTGTGGAGAGAGAGATCTTTAGCACACAATTTTTTTTTTTTGTAGGGCCACTCGGATCCATTGCTGCCACAATAAAATGCCGGTGTTGGAGAGACAGATGTCAATGCAATCTGGAATCAGGAAGATTCAATTCGAACCCCAAACCTCTCTCCTCAATAGACGATGGAGAATGATTGTCTGTGTTGACACAGGCTTATGTAGGTGTGCCATTGATTGACATGTGTTTTTGAATTTGGTGCCTCTTTTTTTTTTTACACCTGAACACTTTTTTGAATCCCCAATACATGTGTTAGCTTATAATTCACCATAAACACTAGAGACACTTTGTCATTATAGAACAGTTTCTTCCTATAGGCGAGATACAACAGCTACCCAACATAGGGACATTGGACTAACTTCAAGCACGCATGATGGGGGCATTTATTCGAATAGGCACTAAATAATGAGAAAGCAGGCACTGAATACTGAATAATGAGAGAGAGAGAGAGGGAGACCTTGCTTTGACACACTTGGCATAGACATTAATCAAAGTAGGCACCGGATGATTTGTCACAAACAATGTTGCATAGATAGGGGTTGATATCAAGTGCAACACCCCCCGATGGGACACTCAGGAGGGGGAATCAAAAACCTCCAAAAAGTGAATTGATTCCACCCCCCGAGTGTCCCATCAGGGGGCATGGTGTGGGGGGAATCAACTCACTTTTTGATATGTCACATCACTTCTAAAAAGTGAATTGATTCCCCCCCCCCCCGGGTGTGGCCCTTGAGTGCTTCACAAGGGAATAGGAATCTGATGTGTGTCAAGCAGTCTGACTCAACGAGCCATATGCAATAAAACATGTTACTACTACATTGTTGTTTAAGAAATGTTTTGTGAGCGATAATATAAAGCTGTTTGTTTTTAGCCCATTGGATCCTTTCTTGTGAGCAGATTTATCTGCAGGAGATGGGACATGTACCCCCGAAAAAGTGAGTTTTCACTTTTTTTGGGTGTCCTTGATAGATATGTCTGCTTGCAGGGAAAATTTTTTTTTGTTTTGTTTTGTTTTGTTTTTTTCCAGAAGTAAAAGGTAATGCAAACTTTTTAAATTTTATTTTTTTGGTAATAAGGTAATGTAACTATGTTGGTATGTCCAAATAGTACCTCCCTAAGTTTGCTTAGCAATGAATACTAAAAAAAGAAAAAAGAAGTTTGCTAAGCAACGATATAACGCATGTACTAACAGTGATATTAGGTATTTCTTGACACTAGTGTTAAAATAAAGTAATAGGAAACTAATCACATAATTCTATCTTGTCCCTAGCAATATCTAATACAAATCAATTGTTAATTCAATTGGTCTCAACATAGTGTATGCCCTTCAGGATTTTATACGAATCCTACATGAACGAACAAGGTCAAATGGCATAGGGGCAGACATGTCAGTGCCAAAAAGTGAAAAGCACTCCCCAAAAAGTGTAAATCACTCTTTTGGTGCTGTTGTGTCCACCCCTGATGCCGTTCGGGCATTTTTCAACCATGAAGGGTTCGTACCTAATCCCAGCTGGGTGTATACAGGTAAAATAATAAGCTTTAATATAAGATGCATATCAGTTCACTTTAACAGATTCTGAGACCATCTAGATAGACTATTGACGTATACAACAATCAATATGTGAGATCATGGTAGTTAGTAGTATGATTCCAACAGAGGAAGCTTAAAAATAGTGAACAGTATAGCGGATGCAACTTGTATAACAAAGCAAAAAAGCAATAGATGATATTAAAGAAGCTTATTGGTTGAGGTATGTCAACGACACCATCAAATTAGAGTGCTTGCATCCTTCACTAAATTGGTTACCAAGATGCTTGTGTCTTTCACTAGGATTCAATAGCTTGCCTATTGAATCAATAGTTGTAATCAATAGCATAGGAGTAGGAGTAATTTAATCAGTAATATAGTTTCAGTAGCTTTGTAGTTATAATTAGTAGTCTGTAACGAATCGAGTTGTACCTAAAGAACTTGTTGTCAAGAGGAGTGTTCTTGAAAAGGGAAACGGCTCTAATTGTACTAAATAAGGCACTTATCTTGTAGTTTATCTTATTGAATTACAAGGTATTAAATCAATTTGTTGTTGATCATGAGGTTAACTTTTCCTCTTTGTCCTAATTAGGTTCATAAATGCCTCAATTAAGAGGACTTTGTAACTGTCCTTGAAAGGAACGAGATAAAGAACACTTGGACTTTCACATTTACTATTTATTGTTTTTGTTTAGACATTTATCATTTATATCCATAATATGCATCTATGCTAATGAACTTATTATGTGTGTATTGCTAAGTGGATGGACAACTATATATATATATAAAGCGGTTTTCGATGGAAAATTGTGTTATTTCATTATGGATGACTGATTCTCTAATTATTGGTGTAAACCCTGAATGTTTTGACTGTAATGAGTTAGGACAACTTACTTGTTAGATGATTGTATATAAGATGATTCTTGTTTGCAATGTGAGTTATCCTTAGTCATAGAAGTCTTACTTCATATTCACATACTTATGTGCATTAGTTGTACATTGACCTAGATTGGTAGTGAGTAAATGCTTATGACAATTATAATATTGTGACATCATAATCTTTATGTTCTTTACAAAGTGGCCCATTTACTTGAAGATTTTGATAGTCATTCGAGTGAATGGATCCAAACTTTGATAAAAATGTGATGCTCTTTGAACAAATTCCTAATTAGTTGAATGTTAGAAAAGTTCATCAAGGTGATTAAAAAGTTTCCAAAATAGGAATCCATCACTAGTTTCCCACATGTATGGTTTAATGTAAAAGTATATCATCTGTTATTTGATGAGATCCCTTGTAATCCCGTGGAACAATAATGACGGATTGTTTTAGAAAGGCTTTTTTTATATTAAAAAGTTTATTTATTTATGAAGAGGTTTTGTCACATAAAGAACTTATTATTTATAAGAGGTGCCAAATTTAAATGTTGAATAAATCATCTTTGAATTGTGTGAAGGAAATATTTATTTTTAAAGATTTGATTGGGATTCTAAATGTTAGAGGGTACTCATGGGACAAGAAGAATTTTTATGGTACCCTTATGTAATTTTGCTAAATTTATTAAACAATAGCAATATTGTCATAATGAAAAACTTTTTAATAATAACCAAAATACTCTTAGGCCTAGTCTGGTTGCCTTGAATTGTACAGAAAGGAAAAGAAAATCCCACAAGAAAATGAAAGAAAAGAAACATGAGAAAACCAACTTTTCATGACAACAAGAGCTTAAAAATGATTTTTCAAGAAAATTTTGTCATAAGAAAACCTTTTCATGGCAATCATACAAGGCCTTAGGGAATCCAAAACTCTAAAGTGGGTATCTTAATCATATTAGAAGTCTGCTTAAGGTCTCTTGGTATATAAAAACCTATTGGATCCTACCCCAAAGCCTAAGAATTTTAAAAGATTAGGTTCAGTACATAATTAGGGTTTTTCGATTCCTTCTGAAGATTGCTAGTTAAGTTATTTGGAGTGTACATCTATTGGAGAGATTGAAGTGTCTGGATCTAGCAAAAGACCTGAGAACTTTGAGGATTCTTCTTTTCGTTATTGTTTTCTGTAGAGAAATCTGGGTAAGCCAATTTTAATTCCAAATAAAGAAATTATTAAATTTTTTTTTAGGAAAATCACTATAGATGATCATGAAAATTCAAGTTTTTTGCTTATACATACGCAGGTGGGAGACAATAATAATAGCTTAAGATTACAACTTTGGGAAAATTCGAGAAATAGTGAAGTTAACAAGAAACTCTATTGTGGGCTCTACGAATGATTGTTGTCTCTATTTGTTGTTTATGAAGCATGGGTTCTGTAATGAATAACCAATTAAAGGTTCAACTAACTCCATTAAATGCACAACACTCCTTCCTTAATGGGCTTATAAGACTTGTCTAACCTATCCATTAACAAGCCTAATTTGGTAAGCCCACCACCCACACATCCACACCTAACCTCGCCATCCCATTCCACGTCACAGCTCAGCCCCATGGAATGATGCAAAAAAAAAAATAAAAATACCCCCTGCACAGATGTTCCCCCCTCTCAATTAGATTTCTACTTATGTTGTTCTAACACTTTCTTATATATTCCTCTCAAGGACTTCTCCTTAACAATGTAAGATTATTGTTTTGAGAGAAAAATAAATGTAAGAAAAAATGAAAATTTAAAATAAAGCAAAGTGATTATTAAATTACAAAAAATAGCTTTCATGTAAATAACTCAAAAGCGAAAAAACAAAGGGAATATCAATTGTGTAAATATTAAGTAAGAAAGCTAAGGGCCATTTTTTATCTAATATTTTGAATCTACAAAATACTCAATGTTCATGCAAAACAATGGAGTATCTAATGAACTGTATCATTACATATATACTTGTACAAAATGGGGTTTATAATATGGTTACATACCATCTAAAACTTTTTTTTGATAGCAAAACATGGAACTTACAAGAAGAAGAAGAAGAAGAATAAACAATAGATACTTTATCCATTTTAGAAGAGGCCGTGCAATAGTAGCAATAGGCTTATGTAAGAGAACTATGCCTGAGCTATTTGTAATTAAACTCAAGGCTGAAAGAAATGCTTTCATCATCTAATTAGTCTATTTTATACAGTGCGGATTTTGTCCGCTTCCCTGCAAATGGTATAGGTCTGCTTGGCAGAAGGAGGTAGACACATCAGTGCCAAAAAAGTGATTTACATTTTTTGAGGGATACTTTTCACTTTTCGGTGCTGATGTGTTCACCCCTTGCTGCCTAGCGGACCTAAGGTGTTTGTAGGGAGGCGGACTAAATCGGTGGGGTGCTTTATAGGTAGGGAACCCAGCTGGCTGAAAGGAACCCTTGATCAGAATTTTAACATCATCTAATTAGTCTGATTTATAATGTGGAACCCAACTGGCTATAGCTAAGCTAATAGATTTTCTTCCTTTTTATTTTTTTGGATAATAAGCTAAGCAAATAGATTTGAAAGCTCTTGTTCAACGGTTTCATCCCAAATGTTATGTTGTGGGTGCGACCGTAGGTAGAACCCCCATCAATGTCCTTAGTTATAAATGCTTTATTCAATTAACAACAAAATAAACAAAACAGAAGATTAAGAAGAGTAGTGGAAAAGAGAGAATAAATCAACCCAATTAATATTAAAAAAACCAATAAATTAATGAATAAAATATAATATAATATAGGGCAAAGGTGGCATAGCTGATATGAGTATCATAATAAGCCGCTAAGAGTCTACAACAACCATCACTACCATCATCATCACCACCCGGAGAAAAGAAGGCCCTTATGGTAATGGAAACGGATGCCTCAACCTTCCTCTTATTCTTTAAAGTGAATCACAAACTATTATCATTATTACTACTTATTCCTCCTTCGCTTTTGGACTTTTTGCTTTATTAATGTGCAAGCACGACTCTCAAATCTAAACTCTTCCTTGAAATTAAAATAAGCTACACCCCCCACCCTCCCCTGCGATAAAACAAAAAAAAAAAAAAAAAAAAACCTCCTAGTGGGTGGAGGAACCACCAGGTGAACGTTAGAGATTTCATTGTCGTTGGACCTTTACAAGTTAATTGGAAAATCTCGGGTCTAGATCAAAGTTGGGTTGGGTTTGGTTTACAGCCATAATCGGGTGCAAATCCGAATTATCCAATGCCCATCGGATCAGAATCATGCTGATTTTTGGCCTAGACAAATTTAATCTATTAGGTGGAACTCATTCAGCAGTGGATCCTGATTTCGTGTACGCTCGTAAACCTGTCCGAAAGGTCCTTCCACCTTTTATACAAATTCCTTTTTTTTGTTATTGAGAATCTTATACAAGTCTCTTGATATCCTGTAACCTCCTACTTTTAATTAGACTCACCATCCTGGTGAAGAGGATGTATGTCTTTTTTGCTTTTTATTCAAGAAAGTTTCATTTATTTCTTAGAAGAAGAAAAAAAGAAAAGAAAAGCCTATGACTTGTTAGATCAAAAAAATCAACTTGATTTTGATATCCCAACAAATGTTTTGTGATGAAAAAGTCTTTGTAGTGTCTACAGTGAATTATAAGATGGCACATCTTGTGTTGGGGATAAAAAGATCCAGAAAAGTGTTCAGTTGAAAAAGTATATGGTGAAAAAAAGACACCAAATTCAAGAACACATCAGGTGTCAATCAATGGCACGCCTACTGAGGTCTGTGTCAACACAAACAATTGTTCTTCAATAAATATAACCAGCATTTGACAAAAACAACACATGTTCAATTTAATTAAACTCAACAAAGCATGTATCCCAATTATTTAAAATTGATTGTATGAATCCTGTTTTACCATTGCAATCTAGAGTCGTGTGTTGTTAAACAATCACATAAATTCTATATAAAAACAAGAATTTGATGTTACAAAAATCACAAAATTCAAACATTTAATTTATCCTGAGTATGCTGTTTCAAGCATTTGTAGAATTTGTAAATAATAAACCAAACCATTCAATCTACTATTGAAAAGAATCAACTACTCTTGATAAGAACCAACAAAGTTGTTGCAAAGAATTAAACTAAAATTAAACTAATAAAGAAACCAATTGAAAAGATGTATCGGTTTGTGTCGAGGCATGTTAAAGGACACTATCCTTAACAATATTTGCCTCCCTCTAATAGGTGCAACATGATGTAATAGATAACCATCCCATGATTCAACCACATGCTTCTCTAATTTGCACAGTCTAAGAAGTCCTTCAACGAATGACACTGAGTGTGGTTCAAATCCAATCAAATCGAACTCTAAATTACTCAATCATATTTACAAATAATCCATAGAGTGTTTGCAAACAAAATAAGAAAACACAAAAAATGAAGAGAATAGAGAGATTTTTCTAAATCTATTTTATGTGAAAACAATCCCAATATTTTTAAAATTCGTAGACATTAAGGATGTGTCTATAGACTCATTAGGTGTCCATTCGCATGAAAAATGATATGAAGTCTATAGACATCTTTGACGTCTCTGCATGTTTTCCCATGAATAGACGTATTTTTATCATTTTCTTTTAAAAAATCATAGTTCTAGACCAATCCATATTTTTGTGACTTGGTCCAAGTATTTTGAGTTTTCAAAATAAAACATCATGTTTGTTATCAAAATCGCAAACACCCATGTCGTACCTTAGTGTTTGAACCCAAATCAAATTTATCTGTCCTCATCTTTTTAAGTCTATAACTTTTATGATATCACTCCTTACTAATGTAATCATTGGTTTTCGTTACACATGACTTACCTTCAAGTTCTTACAAATGTATTCATTTTTGATTGTATCATTTGTAGTCTTATCACTCATCCATCTCAATATCCTCGTCTCAACTGCACTCATTCCATATACATGTTATTGGTCTCCAACATTTTGCTAATCTTATGACTATCTTTAAAAAATTAAAAAAAAAAAACCTTCAATTTTAATGGTAATCATATAACATAAGCACTTTAAAACTTCTTTCCATTTCAGCCAACCCCAATCTAGTTCCATGTACAACATTTTTTCAATACCTCATTCCATATAAAATTAAAATTTCACTTTCAATTTTGAATTTTATCAAAATCTGTATTGAATGTCAATTTATATTTTAGAATCAGTATGGAGAATGAAGACAAAAATCATCTCAAATCTTTGATCCAAGGTCTAGAGGCGTCTACTTGTTTCAATCCATGATTTACACATAAAGAATGAGCAGATGGACCACTATGTGCTTCGAATGAGACTATATGAGGATCAAATGAAAGATTTACCAGATTTATTTGAAATATCCAATGGTTTAACTGGAGGGACTTTCAGAGTTTACTCAATAGTTACTATTGGGAAACCACATTTTCCCTATTCCCTTGTACAAATCAATAGAGTAAAACCAATTGAAAATAGAATGTAAGATATAATCACATAAAAATTGCAAAATAAATAACAAGAGAAAACACACCACAATATACTAAGATTTTTAATGTATAAAATTTAAAAGGAAAAAACCACGTGATACTTGTCCAAGAAAATATTCCACTAGATGAAATATGAAATAGGTACAACGTTGGATCTAACAAATACAAGAAAGTACACAAAAAAAACTTGAAGAGAATTATCAGATTTATGGATGTTAACAATCTCTTAAAGAAGCACAAATTTTCACACTTTCAATCTCCTTCTATTTTTCTCAAGAAGAAATCTTCAATCTCAAAACACTCAAACAAAAAGAAAAACCTTATGTTTAAATCTTCAATCACCCCAAAAGTATAAGAAAAATACCAAATCCAAAGAGGATGTCAAACATTCTTCCTTATTCTTCTTCTTCTCAAAAACACAAAACCCTTGTTTTTTCTCATTTCTCTCTCTCTCTCTCTTACTCTCACCCATTTTGCAACTCACGATTCTTATTCATTTTTCTTGTTTTTTTTGTTTTGTTAATGGGAGCCATATTTTCTATACCTGATATTATGTGCCACCATGCACACTAGTCACAAAGGGGGTGGGTCCTTGCAAAAAGTGTTTGGACTATCCCCTTTGTGTTGGGGTGCATGGTGGCACACAGTACCCAACAGAGAGGATACGAGTCCGTTTTAATGGAGTGATATCCTCTACGATGGGCTTCATTTGAGCCGGGATTAGCGCCATCAATCCCTTGGTGCCACATAGCAACGTGTACTGATAAGGAAACAAATGGGTAGACAGCGTCTCGGAGTTCTCCGTTATGTAGACATCTAACCTCTTCGTATACCTTTTTAATTTTTAATTTTTTTTTATAAATTATTTAGAAAGAAAAGAAAATGTCAGGTCATCTTCAACCTCAACACGTCATATCCCTCACCCCCAAATACTTCACCACCGGTGAATCCCAACTTCTCACCGGTTCAAAACCTTTTATCTCAGAGATTCCGGCAACACCTCAAACTCGTGATGTAATTTATAAAACTCTGCCTTTTTAGGTTTTCCAGTTCTTTCATTTTTTATCGTTCTCTACGAAAGGATTAATAGATGATACCACTGAGTTTCAAAAGTGACCCTTACAGTTTACAAAAACCTGCAAAATCCCCAACAAATATTGGTGGACCTTATCCACTGGTTCTACCTCCCCTTGGCCATGGTCCCCTACCACTGGTATGACATCAATGGCGTCTGGACTGGCTCCACTGCCCTCCACCAACGAGTTCATCCAAGTCCAGAACCTCGCTTACTTGGCCAACCTTTCTGATCCCCTCTTCATCGACTGGATCAAGTACTCCGGCAACCCAGTCCACACTCCTCCAGCCACCGCCCCCCATTAACTACACAAACTTTTGGGACCCCATGCCACCACGACATGGTATGCTACCGACAACGATTCTGTTACAACACTGTTTATCAAAAAAAAAAAAATATATATATATACACACATGTATACACACACACACACACATATATATATATTTATATATTCTTAAACACATATAGTGACTACAAAAAAAAAAAAACCCTAAAAAATGTTGAATCGTTCTCCACCCTACCAAGTCAACAAAGACCCCATCAATACTTTTCTTCTTCATAAATCACATTATTCAGTGCCAAGTTCAGTTGAAATAGATCATAGAATCTTGACAAGCTCACCACCCCGAAAGGAGAAACTTAAGAACAAGACCCTCTTCAACAAAAAAACACCATTTTCAGCCAGATAAAAAGTTTCCGACGAAGGCAACAACTTTGCTTCAATCGGAGATGGAATGAGAGAATGGTTGTCAGAGATGGAAGGGGAAGAGAGAAAAAAAAGTGGGTTATTTTTTATTTATTTATTTTGGTGTGGGTGAATTAATATGGAATAAAATATTTTTAAATGTTAATAGAGGTGGGACGGACTCCTCCCATATGTTTACCTTCTCTATATTTAAAGCTACATGTCCCTCGTGCATTGGTAGCTAATCCCAGCTCAAATGAATCCCGTCGCAGAGGATATCACCCCGTTTTAATGTATCAAAAGGCACTCGCGCATGGGGCGATATCGCATGAGGTTGTGGATCCCACGTCCTATGAACATGGACGCCCAACACTTACGCATTAATTGAAACGGCACCTAAGGCGCATCTTAGTAAAAACCATAACAAGCAAGAATAAGAAGAAATGACAGACTTAGTTGGTGGAAGAATTCTTACGTGGATATTTTGTTTTGGTGGTAAAATACGTGAATGTTGGTTGATGGAAATCGACTAAAGAACCGTAACCTGTCGGCGAATACATCCAACCTATTGAAAAAAGCGAAGCTTTACTTACCTCCCCCACTCTCTCACTCTCTCTCTCACTCTCTCGCTCACACACATTTTTTTTAATAAACAAATTCTATTTTGTCTGCTCCGCCCTGTGGCTTTCGTTCCTCTCTTCTTCTTCTCTTCTCTTCACATATTCTCCGGATTACAGACATGTCAGTCATTGCGAATATTGGATGTTAAGCCATTCTTCCTGCTTTTCTACTGCATTTCTCCTCCATTTTTCTCTGTAAGTGATTTTTTTTTCTTATTTGTATGGTGGATATTTGATGTTCTTTTGTTGATTTTTTGATTTGGAGAGAGATATCTATGGATTTTGGTGTAAATCTGTGTGCATTATAGTTGTTTGATGTCGTATGAGCTTTTGGTTGGATTTTTTCGCTTCTCTTATGTGGCTGCTTTCTGGATCTGATGGAAAAAAGTAAAAATAAAAATAAAAATATCTTCTTTGGATGATCTGGAGAATCTGGTGCATTTCTTCTTTTCAAGTTCTTGTATCGCTATTTTTGATGATCGGGTGTGCTCTAGGGTTTTCTGTCTGGGAATCAGCGTAAAATGGTTTTTTTTTTGAGCTTTCCAAAACCAATATCGTTGTTTTAATCAAAGTTACGTTTTTCCACCTTTGAATAACTTGAACTTTACAATTCTTTCGTTTTTCGTCTCCGTTATTTTTAGCTGTCAAATGGGGACGAGTTTGTATAGTTATTAGACTTGAGTATGTCCTTGTTAACTGGGCTGAAATTGGATTTTCCATCCTAGATTTCTCTTGTTCCTTCTTTTTCTTTTTTTCTTTTTGTGGAGGAATTATGAAATAATATTTTTTGAATCTTGTGATTTGTGCTTGTGTTGCTCATAAATGAGCTGCAATGAGGCGAAACATCTCTCTTTAGCGGTTGTTTTCCCAGCTTTATTCCCCCTTTATTTATTTTTTCCCTTTTTTTTTTTTGGGGGGGGGGGGGGAGGGGGAATTATTGGGTGGGGTGTTTGGCTCTG